>JARYGA010040813.1:0-24766 GCA_030545235.1 Helianthus tuberosus
AAGGTTATTTAAGGTATGTTAAGCCTATGTCACTATTCCGGAGTGTTTGTTGCATTAAACTGGTTATATTTACGCATCGGTGCGCGTATAACCTTCCAGAAAGCGATTTAGAGTTTGGAATTGAACAAAAATTGATATGTGCAAATGATACACATATTCTTACAAATCCCAAGTATGAAATATAATATTTCATTGGTTCGGTATTTGTTTGATGGCCGTGGAGGCACAGGTGTTACAGTCTCCCCTACTTTAGGAAATTTCGTCCCGAAATTTATTTAGAGGAAACTTGTGAGAGTTTAAAACATGAAGTTGAAAAGATCGAACAATATTGGTTAGGGTTCTGAACTTCTAGTAACCTTAATAACATTATGATTGCAATGTAAGAGGGACACTTATATACAAGTATATGAAGCGTCATTGGTGCGTCCACCGTACCTCCATTACATCGTTCTCATTTTGTTATTGTTGTCGCTATCGGTTCTTACACATAATAAATCTTACTGGGTTTCTGTGCACTAAATTTCATAATTATGTACGCGTCCATAATTAGACAATTCCTTGCACAGTTCACACAGTCTATTTTATAATGTGTAGTGTAAACCCAAATGAACAAACCTGTGATGAGTGTGACTAGACCGCCATAGAGTCCTTTTAATTAAGTCAATAAATGATCTAAATAGACTATCAAGGAGTCTGTTCAGCTACATCACTAGATGTCGTCCTTTAACCAAATTGTGAATCAATCTTTTTGACTAGACCTCTAAAAGGGTCTCTTATGAAACATGGAGTGGTACTATATAATCCAAGGGTCTTAACTATTATATAGAAGCCCATTAAGGATTTAAGGCAGTACCTTTTGACTATCCTGCTACGAATCCCTCATATGGAGATATGAAAGATCCTGCGAGGATTTGGATAACAAATATCCAGAGTATAAAAACACAAAATGCATAAAAGAAAACATAAGATGAATAAACACATAGTCACATAACCACAAAATTGTTTGTTAATTTGTCTTGTTAATTGCGTACATGCATTTAAAGCACACTAGGAATCCATTCCGTGGATTTCATTTGGTACTTTAAACGTTATCAATAATCTAACTATAAAGATAGAAAGATTCAAAAAGAAAATTCGATTTCGATTATTAGGAACCGAAATGTTCGAATTTAGGTACATAAGGAATCCAATTAAGGACTCTGATTTGTATGACAATTATCCACAAGGATCTAATTGTGAAGATAAAAAGATCCCATATGGATTTTAGAGGTTGAAGATGTTTTGAAACCTTGCACTGGACGTGCTTAAGTCAAAACATGAACTTTAAATGCTTATGAAGTTGAGATGCTCGATATGCCAAGGTGACATATGAAGCGAAATTTGAAGGTTAAGTCAATGCATGAGAAATATTTTTTTTTTTTTTTGCAATACTATGCATGGGGTTCTAAAAATGTGCTCAATGTTTTTGAAACCTTATATATAATACCTTTGAAATCATAAAGTAGTTGTATTAGGTAGGTATATTCATAAAAATGTTTTAAAATCATGTGAAATGAATTTTGAAATTATGTATAAGGTTTTTGGAAAACATGAATGATGCTTTTGAAATCATGTACTTGATAAGAAAATATATTGTACTAATATTGTTTTCAGGCTATATGAGACATTTTGAAATCATGAAGGTTGTTTTTGAAAATACAGATAAAGCTTTGTGCATTTGTTATGTTTAAGTAAATACACTATATTAAAAATGTTTTCGAACTATGTATAGGATGTTTTGAAATCATGTAGGTTGTTTTGAAAACTTATGTTATGCATGTTGAAGAAATCAGAACGTAATGGGTATGAGATTTGAAAATACTCTTAGTTATCTATCCAAGAATTCAAAGGCACAGATGTGTGAAAAGCACGATTACTCATAATTTCGATTTATTTCTTGTACTTCGTTTCCTAGAATGAAACGAGTACTTAGAATTTTCCAAAGGAATCATGAACAAACGCAAGAATGGGAAATTCGCAAAAGTAGTTTGTAAGGAATATAGTTCCTTAATGTAGGTATCATAGGAAAAGTCATACACATATGTAACTACAATTGTACATCAGAATTTGTGAACAATAATTTATTTATAAACAAAACAGATTGTTTCACATTACAAGAAAATAAAAGAACAAAAGCATAAGACATTTGTTCAGTCAAATGCTCATCCGAGGGTCAGATTTGCATTAGCAAGCTTTGGGCAATCCCTCCGGAAATGGCCCATCTCGCCACAGTTGTAGCAAGACCCCGGCGAGAAACGAGCTTGAGCAGGATTGTCATCAGCTTGATTTGGTACAGCTGCAGTTGGGCAAACCCTTGCTGTATGACCTATAAGTCCACAAATCTGGCATTTGCGGCACTTCACACTAGCATGATGATGGAGGCTACATTGGTTGCACAAGGGTGCAGTTCCATTGTATGGCTTCCTAGTAGGGGGTTGAGCTGGTTGGTTGGGGACGGCTTGATCATTGTGAGCGACCACGGCGAAATTCTGAGAAGCCTTTCGCTTCTTTGACTTCTTAGGAGATCGTTCATCCATGGTCTTTGATTCCTCGATTGGTTTCTTGGCTGATGGTGCTGTCACCTGACTAGGTCCTGCCTGTCTTGGTGACTCTTGAGTGGCTTCATCCTGGAGACGATACATGGTAGTAGTTAATTCAACAGTCTTCAGGACTACTTCGCCTATTCGTTGAGCGAATTTGGCTGTCTGCTCGGACATTTGACCGGTGCTGAGAGGAAGAGACATTCTAGAAGCAAATGAAAGGCATAGGAAGAAACAGGTGAAAGGTTATTGGATAATCAATACAGAATGGTAACGAATGAAAATTGTGATCATTTGTTTGTTTCCTAAGGCAAACAAATGAGATGGTGACAAATCAAAGTAAATGGGTCAAAAATAATGTATCGCGAAGACATGCTCGCCTATAAGTGAACACTCATCCCAAGAATTCCCAGGTAAGCACAACTGGTCTCGCGTCTGATGAGATGTATACGAAGTGCTTGCCTAGACAGAAAACCCAGAATACAGGCATTCACCCTTCCAGTTTGCACGTGTTCACATTATTTAAAACCCAAGACCTTGACGAGGTTTTGAAAAACTCAAAGGGGTTCAAAACCATATAACAGAGGGTTCAAAACCTTACAATAAAGGGTTCAAAACCTAGTAATCAATCATCCTAGAACAGATGATTAGTTTTCAAAGTGGTTTTGAAATTTATGTTCTTGTTGTGGTTGTCGCCTAAGGATAGGTGACAGTATTGTTTTATGACTAAACGCAAGTAAACTCGTGTTAGGGTCCTAAGAAGGTTATAGACTAGGTCAAAGTATTACTAATAACCTAATTCCCTATAACCATGAGCTCTGATACCAACTTTTCTGTCACACCCCGACCACGTAGAACCTACAAAACGTGGCGGAAACATCGGGGAGTGTTGTAACAGAATCATTGTTTCATAACACATGGAACTTGAAATATTGTTTTATTGATTAAAAGAGTTACAATGTCTTGACAATCAAAGAAACATAACAAAATAACTAGTCTTGCATCTTTTATTGTCACTAAGGCCCATGTCCGCCTAAGTGTATCTTGATCAATCTTATGCTTCATTTCCTGAAACACATGTGAAAATAGGTACGTCAGCATAAAAATGCCGGCGAGTACATAGGTTTTGTGAAAATAAGATTCATGACATCTGTTTAAGAAAATGTTTAGTCATGAACCTTGTAATTTGCTTTGTCTTTGTAAATCATTTGAAAAACAATAAGTTCAGATGATACGTATAAATAAGAGAATAATGCATGGTTAAATGAATAACCATGTAAAAATGAGTTTGTATAAGTTAAGTTGTTTGTAAAACAATGTATTGTGAAAAGTATGTTATTTGTATAAAATGTTATATGTCTAAATTGAAATGATTTCAAATAACGCAACGATATGTAATACCATACAATCACTTATATATAGGAAGTACCAGCGGCGTATCCACCATGCTTGTATCATATTACACACGCCTCATTACTTAAATCACTTACTCAAACCAAACCACCAATATAAGATGTCTATGTTTAAACCAATTGTCAAAAGTCCTTGTATAAACCATGTCAAATGTTGATAGTCCAAAAGTAGTCAAGTAATGTGTAACAAATGTTTATGTATGGCTAGTGAAATGCATCAACTAAACCATAGATGAAATGCACAAAACAAAGTATTGAAGTAAGACTTGGTTTAAATCAAAGTTATGTTTTGTAAAATATATGCATGCTATACTGAATATGAACATTTATGCGGTATTGTAAAAATTCATACATCCAAGCCTTGCGACAGTCGGATAACTATGTAAAAATGAGTTATCAAAAGAATATGTATTCGGATTCGGTCATTCCTTACGTCCAAACAAACCCGAGATTTCAGGAATGGGATTTGTCAAGTCCTATGGTACCACTACCTACTACCGAGCGGCGTGATCGGTGTTAATGAATGTATAGTATAGTTTAAACAAACCAAATGTCATACCAAAATGTAAGCATGTTTTATGAAGATAATGTACCTAGTATGCTAGAGTAAACATACAAGGTAGAGCTGTAAAAAAATGTGTCCATATGTTACTGGAACATATGCAACAGAGATGCAATGTAAAATAATGTACTAAGCATGTACTAAATGGACATACATAGCATGTGATGTGATGTGATGTAAAACAATGTACTAAGTATGCACACAATGGACATACATAGCATAAAATGTAATGAAATCATGTACTAATAGTGTACTAATGAACATAGCATGTATATAATGTGAAAACATGGAAAGCATGAAAGTAACAAGTAGGCACATATGTTCCACCCCAAAACGTTTGGAAAACAGTAAAAGAGGGGTCTATGTACTCACTTGAGATTGCTCAGAAGTCCTAAGATAACCACCAAGCAATGCTAGAGATCTCGGAATATCAAACGGCACCAAATATAGGTAACTACATTAATAAACCGGACCTAAATCGGAAGATCGGATAGAATGAGGGCTCGTAAACCAAATGAGTATGGGAACTCATGTAGTATGGTTTAACAAAGCCTACATACTAAATGAAACCTAACCTAAGTGCTTACGACCCATTACGACCCGTTTAGGTAGCTTATGCTACTTTAATGCGTCGTTCACGTAAAACGCGTTCAGACCGCCTAACTAGTCCTATGACAAGTAACATATGCCTTAACATGTCTAATATTGTTGTCAAATCAGTTTAGATGTCAAAAGTTATGTTACATATGCTTAAAATGAATTTTGGCGTCAAAAGGGCATTTTGGTAATTTACCTAAGGCATATAAGCTACCTATCATACAACTACTTAAACGAAGCGACCATAAGGTATAACCTCGGAAGGTTATTCCCTATATACTATGGTCACCTAATGTGCTTGGTCGGATCCTAATGATCGACCAAACGGGTCGGGTTCGAAAGTATAAGCGATTGTTTAAATCGCTTACCTTACGACCCTATATAAGCACTAAACTAAAAGTGACGAGCTAAGCATGTTAAAACATGCTTAACTAAGTTTAGAAAACAGGTTTGGTATCAAAACAAACGGTTTTGATACCCATAAGTAGTTTGGTTACAAAATACGCAAGAATACGTATTCTGACCGAAACTACGGCTCGTCACTGAGCCTTAGATAACGTGGTAATCAGTAGGTATAGTCACAAAGGACTATAACCATCGTGATTACAATCACGTTGCGAAGTTCAAACGAACTTCGCATTGACAAGTTGACTTTCAGACTCGAAAAGCAATAAAAGAACGAAAGAATACTCACGTAGGGTCCCCGAATGCTAATCTAGATCAAAATAGCTCAGGTATGAAACAAAGGTTTCAACTTAGAGCATTTGAGATCAGATTCTAGTGAGTTTAGAGGTTGGATGGCAAGGGGTATTTATAGTGAATGGTCCACCATTAGGATCGTTTGTCGAAATACGTGCCTTAATCTCATCCGTACATGTGTCGGAACCTATGGTACCCAAAAAGGCCACTCACCATAAGAGTTTGACACTTGGCACTTGACCTTTGGAGAGTGTTAAGGGCTGTTAAAAGATGAAAAAAAAAACGTTTTGCTGCATCTGGCCCCTGTTTACGGACCTAGTTGGCAGATTTACAGTTTCAGTCCCTGCAACCTCAAAACTTGGTTTTCGATGCGTTTTTTTTGACACGTTTAAGCCCTGTTAACCCCATTTCAAAGCTCTAAAATGAAGTTAAAGTATAGGGAACTTAAAATGTGTTCAAAAATATCTCGGGTGTCGGTTCGTTTAGCCGTACGGTTACGTTGTTCGGTTAATTACGACGGAATGCGCATAAGCGCGAAAAATGATCCAAATGGCGTGACGAATGGATTTTTCTTATGCCAAACACTAAAATAAAATATTTTAGTGCTTACATAAATTTTTGGATGTCCGGATGTATTCAGAACGTAAGTTATGCACGAAAATGCAAACTTGTGCACTTTTGACGCTTTTAGTACCTGAATGAGCCAAAAGTTTATTTTAGCACACCGAACCCCTAAAAGCCTATTTCTAAGCTATATAAAGGATATTTAAGGTGTGTTTAACTTATGGTCATGTTCCAGAATGTCTGTTACAGTTCAAATTGGCATACTTTCGCAGTTTGTCAAGTTTTAGTCCCTGTAAGCGAATTAACTTGTTTTTGCCATACCAAAGCCTTCAAAACTTATTTCTAAGTTATGTAAAGGTTATTTAAGGTATGTTAAGCCTATGTCACTATTCCGGAGTGTTTGTTGCATTAAACTGGTTATATTTACGCATCGGTGCGCGTATAACCTTCCAGAAAGCGATTTAGAGTTTGGAATTGAACAAAAATTGATATGTGCAAATGATACACATATTCTTACAAATCCCAAGTATGAAATATAATATTTCATTGGTTCGGTATTTGTTTGATGGCCGTGGAGGCACAGGTGTTACAACTTTGGTCCATTTAAACGGGTTGAGACAACGGTGGTATTAGCCGATTTGTCTCACAAACTCCCTCGGGGTATTGTACGGGATGTGATAGTTAAGGTTGATGAGTTTAATTATCCCGTGGATTTTCTTGTGCTAGATTACTCATCCACGGACCCTATTCAACAACAAAATGTTATTTTGGGTCGGCCATTTTTGAACACCGCACATGTCGTTATTGATTGTCGATATGGTACGGTCGACATGACATTCGGTAATAGGAAGATGAGATTAAATGTTTTTACTAACGGTACTAACGTTTATGGTGATGGGTGTTTTCTAGCAGATTTCATAGATGGATACGACCCAAAGGAATTCGAGGAAGAGATTTTGGGTTCTTGTGTTTGTGATGTGTCTTTGCAGGTGCATGCATGTGAGTTGGAAATGGAAGAGAAGGAGCAAGAGGATCTTGCGGTGAAATAAGGAAGGCCGCCATGGACCCACCAAACGGACACTTTACCGGTTGGAAATTGATTCGGGTACAAAGCCTTCTTTGGAATGTCCACCAAGTGTGGAATTGAAGGAGCTACCAAAGCATTTAAAATATGCATTTTTGGGGAGAATGACACCTTACCGGTGATCATTGCTTCTAATTTGGTGGTAGCTCAAGAGGAGGAATTGATACGGGTGTTGAAGGCTCACAAGGAGGCAATTGGGTGGACGATAGCCGACTTGAAAGGTATTAGTCCATCCATTGTGATGCATAAAGTCATTACAAGTGAACATGCAAAGCCAACCCGTGAAACACAAAGAAGGTTGAACCCAAACTTGAGAGAGGTGGTCAAGAAAGAGGTAATCAAGTGGTTGGATGCGGGGATCATTTATCCCATTTCGGACAGTGCATGGGTAAGTCTGACTCAGGTAGTGCCTAAAAAAGTCCGGCATCCAGGTAATAAAAGATGAACAAGGTGAGCAAATTGCCACCCGCCGGTCACCGGGGGTGGCGAGTTTGCATTGATTATAGAAAATTAACGCCGCTACCTCCAAAAACCATTTCCATTTACCATTCATTGACCAAATAATTGAAAAAACGTTTCGGTAAAAATACTATTGTTTTTTGGATGGGTACTCGGGATATAACCAAATTGCTATTCACCCGGACGACCACACAAAACCACATTTACATGCCCATATGGTACATTTGCTTTTCGGTGAATGCCATTTGGACTATGTAACGCCCCGGCCACATTCCAAAGATGTATGATGAGTATATTTTCGGACATGGTCGGGGAATCTCTTGAAGTGTTTATGGATGATTTTTCCATCTTTGGCCCAAGTTTTAAACTCTTGTCTCGATGAGTTAGAAAAAGTTTTAAAAGGTATGTTGAGACAAACTTGGTTCTAAGTGGGGAAAAGAGCCATTTTATGGTTCAAGAGGGTATTGTATTGGGGCATGTGATATCGGACCGGGGAATGGAGGTAGACAAAGCAAAAATTCGGCTAATTTCATCTTTACCCCCACCAAAGAATGTAAAGGGGGTGATCATTTTTGGGACATGTGGGATTCTATAGAAGATTTATTAAGGGTTTTAGTGTAATTAAAAAACCTTTATGTATTTTATTATTGAAAGATGTTCCATTTGATTTTACTGACGAATGTTTGCAAGCATTTTATGTGTTGAAGGAACAGTTGGTGAAGGCTCCTATCTTGCAACCACCGGATTGGTCGAAGCCGTTTGAGATTATGTGTGATGCTAGTGACACGACCATTGGAGCGGTTTTGGGTCAAAGGGTCGATAAGAAGCCGGTGGTAATCTATTATGCAAATAAAACTTTGTCTGAGGCGCAACTGAATTACACCCGACCGAGAAAGAATTATTAGCGGTGGTGTAAGCTTTAGACAAGTTTAGAGCATATATTTGGGGGAGCAAGGTGATCGTGTATTCGGATCACAGTGCGGTACGGTACTTAATGGAAAAGAAGGATGCAAAGACCCGGTTGATTCGTTGGGTGCTTTTGTTGCAAGAGTTCGATCTCGAGATTCGGGACAAAAAGGGGTGTGAAAATGTTGTAGCGGATCATTTATCCCGGATCCCATTGGAAGGTGTTGATGACCTGAATGAAATTAATGAACGGTTTCCCGATGAGCAATTGTTGGTCGTTTCTACTTTTGTTGCACCTTGGTATGCTCACTACGTGAATTATTTGGCCAAGGGTGCAATTCCAAATCATTGGACGAAGAAGAGACGACAACAATTCTTGAGTCAAGTAAAACAATATATATGGGATGAACCGGATTTGTTCAAAATTGGACCCGATCAAGTGATAAGAAGGTGTGTTCCCGAAACAGAAGTTTTAGAGATTTTGACCCATGCTCATTCATCGGCATGTGGGGGGCATTTTAGTGGGAACAAGACGGGTTATCTGGTGTTATCAAGTGGGTTTTATTGGCCCACGATTTTCAAGGATTCCTGTGAGTATGCTCGAAATTGCATAAATTGTCAAAGAGTGGGAAGCATTTTGAAGCGGGATGAAATGCCGTTACAACCAATTTTGGTGGGGGAGATATTTTATGTTTGGGGAATAGACTTCATGGGTCTTTTTCCAAACTCAAATGGGTTTTTGTATATATTGGTTGCGGTTGATTACGTTTCGAAATGGATTGAAGCTATCGCTACGAGGACCAATGATCATTCCGTTGTATGTAAGTTTGTGCAATCCAATATTTTTGCTCGATTCGGTGTGCCTAGGGTGATAATAAGTGATGGTGGTTCACATTTCAAGAACTTCAATTTTGGGAAATTGTTAAAAAGATACAATGTGAATCACCGTGTTGCTACACCGTACCATCCGCAAACAAGTGGACAAACTGTGAAGGAAAACTATGACGAAGCGGGCGGGTGCAAAAGCTACAATTGAATGAGATTGAGGAAATATGGGATCAAGCTTACGAATGTGCTTCCGCATACAAAGACAAACTGAAGAAAGTTCATGATGCAAAAATAAGGAAAAAAAACTTCGAAGTGGGTCAAAAGGTGTGGTTGTATAATTCGAGGTTGAAGATGTTTGCGGGAAAACTCAAGAGCAAATGGATGGGTCCTTACATCATCTGAAGAGTGAGAAGATTTGGTGATGTCGACATATAAGACGAACAAACCCATAACTAATAAACGGTGAACGGGCATCGAATCAAACCGTACTTGGAAGGTAACGACATCAACAATCTTGAGCTTGACAAAGTGGGTTACATTTTACGCCCATTGGATGGCGAGGAAATGTGAAAGAGGTCCAGGTTTGATGTTTGTACATATTTAGTTTTGTTTGTTCGGTTTAAATAAAGTCCCGTTTGAAACTTGTGTTCAAAACAAGTGTGGGGAAATCCGTACGAATTTCCCGAACATAGTGTTGAGGACAACACGGGTTTTTAACGGGGGGTAGGGTTAATTTTTATGTTTTCAAAAATTTAGAAAAACCATAAAAATTAAAAATTTAGAAAAGCTTAACCAAAAAAAATCAAAAACAAAAACAAACAAAACAATTTTAAAGTTAAAAGGGGTTTTTGGGCCTCCCCAACGCCCAGTACCACAGTAAGCTACGGTGGGGGCGTAGCTTACGGCGGTAAGTATAACAATCTTTGCCTTACGGTACTTGGACACTGACCTACGGCACCTATTTTTTTCATCAGAAACCGCCGTAACCTACGGCAAGGTGCCGTAGGCTACGACACCGAGTGGAATTGTAGGGTCTAGCCTGCCCATGGTTTTTATAAAAAAAATAGAAAATAACAATAAACCCCATCCACACATATGAACTCTTTTCCCCAACCACATATTTCTCATTCATCTTCTTCTTTTTCCACTAAGAACCCTAAACTCCAAAACCTTCAAACCTCCATATCTCCTTCAATTCTAGACCAAATCAAGTGATTTTTGGGTCGATTCTGACTAAAATTTCACGAGTAATCTGATTGCGGGTGAAAATTTGGAAGAAAACCACACTTTCTTGGTCGATTTTTGAACCCTAGGGGCCGAAATTTTGGGGGGTTTTGTGGGTTTTTGTGTGAACTTCAAGAGCATGTTATTATCATCTTCAACAACACTAAGGTATGCAATTTTATGTACGTTGAGGTTTGTAAGTTTTCATCATGTTTTTGCTGACACACTTGCTTGTATGTGATAGATGATAGGAAATTTGTGAACCATTGAATCTTTGGGTATAAATATATTTGATGTCTAACAAAAAAATTTGCAAAAATTCTTAATTATAGAGACATCATGCCGAATTTTTGTTGAAAAGATGGATATTTGGTTTTTGTACATTTATGCCCATAACATGAAGCAAGTGTGGGGAAGATTTTGGAATGAAACTAACTTGAATTGTTGTGGGTGGTTTATGAATGTGTGTAGGTGTTTTGGTCAAAAATCAAGCTAAGATAATGCAACCAAATCTTTTAAATGTGAGGTGTGATGCTTGAATTGATGAACAATGCTAAGAATAACAATCAAGTGAAATGAACAAATGACACAAGGATTTGTACGAGGAAAAAGCCCTAGATCAAGAGTTGATCTCCGACATAAAAAACCTCAGGTGATGGAAACTACCGATCACCAACTTAAAAACAAAATGTATTACAACTTCGGATGATAGCGAGCTTGTTACAAGGATGACTAGAGTGAAATGTGTAAAATAATGTGTGGAATCGCCAAGTAATGTTCGAGAGCTGACTGAGACTTGTTACTACTGTGTGTATAAGCCGAAAATAGCTAAGTGTTTCTATCAAGCTCGCTATCCCCTTTTAAATTTTGCAAATATCTAAGATAACTAACTATCCGCAATTTGTGCACTCTCCCCACGATCTCAATAACGTTCATAATGGTCAAGCACGTGCGGAATATAGAGGGAATATGCTCTAGGAATCTCGGTGAGACTTGGTCCATGTTCTCGTTCCTGCAAAACAAGTTTATGTACAAGGAAAACAATTGTTAGTTGTAGGATAACAACAGTGATCCTGAACCCTGATCATGCGACACCTGCTGAGGATCCTTGATTAAAACAGAATTGAGGATCCATGATCCTGGTAGCACTTGAGGATCCGTGATCCTTAGGAATTGTAAAATCCTCCCCTAACAATTGCCCCCAAAATATAAGGAGTAAAGTGTAAGTTAGCGGGTTATATTTTCTTGATCCTATCCGTAACAAACTAACGGATATATAGCCGTTAGGATAGAACTAGCTGTTGGTGATCTAACGTCATTGAAGTGACCATCCTTCAAAATCATAATTATAAATTGAAGTTAGAGATAAGGATCAACATGCATTTAAATTCGAGCGAGACCCCCTTTAAATCCACATTCGGAGATCAAACACGTATTTCTCTCTTCACATTCTCATTTTGTTCATCTTTTTCTTTACCATTACCATGACCAAGATGATGTTAATATCTTCACCGGCTAAGGATCACAAAAAGGGCAGTCTTTTAAAGAGCCAACGGATCATTGAGGACTCTACAAAGGAACGATGCTGCTTTACTGATCCGCAGATAGATAGAATTCGCCACTGTTTTCCGGCGAGTACCATTTTTAAAGCTTTAGACCCCACCGCCCTTAGCGATTTTATCTCTGAAACCTGGGTAGCTTTTCCGGTCACCCCATTTACGATAGGATACTCGTACCCTTTCCCTGATTTCACCCAATCTTTCTTTTCTCTCACCGGCATCTCCTATATCCAAGCGATGCCAATGATGTGGAGGGTCTTGAGAACCCTTGAGAGAATCATTGAGCATGAAGGCATTGATCTGGGAATGTCGGAGTTGGAAGAGATGTATAAGCTTGTGAGCCACGGATCCCACCGATATCTACTCAAACACAAACCCGGCGAAGAACACCCCATCCTCAAGACCACTAAGAATGACACCAACTGGAAAAAGGCGATTCTTCTTTGTTAGAACGGATACCATACCGGATGGAAAGGATCTGCCAAGGAAGTGGGCCACCCACGGTAGGATAGAGAATCCTTAGAAGGATCACAGGATAACCCTGTTTTTTATGAGGATAACTAACGTCCTGTTGTTTCTTTTGTGCAGCTATCACTGTTTCGCATATTATCCCATCACCTACCACCAAGGAAAGGCTTGCTGCTTTCCGAAAACTTGATCCTGCAATAAGATCATTTCAAGCAAATACCTAGGATTCTCAAGAAGTATCCTCAGGTTCTGTTACGATGTCAAGTAAGTATCCCATTTTGTGAATAACTAAATGTTTAAATAAAAATGAAATAAGGATACTTATCTGTTTTGGGCGTGTAGGTGCTGGAAAATCATCAAAGTCTGCCGCTCATTTTAATATCGTTGATCTCGATACCGTTCGATCCTCAAAGAAGAAACCTGCTGCTAGCCCATCCGTTATAGTCCCCAAGGCAACTACTTCGAAGGGAAGAGGTGGAAAGAAAAGGAAGACCGCCGATACCCTTGAAGGTCTGCCTCTGATACAGCATCAGTTCGAGGAGTATGTTGCTGATGTAAGAATAACTGATCCTTAAATATGATTCTTGTACATGATCCTTCCATACTGAGGCTAAGGGATCCTGAATTGTATCCTTTCTTTTGCAGAAATTTGCTGAAATCCAGGACTACATAGGGAGCATTGAAGAGGTTGAGGAAAAATGCTCGGACCTCCAAAAAGTAGCGTTGCTCAAGGATCAAAAGATTGCTTCCCTTGAAAAAGACCTCCATGAAGCAAAAACGCAGGCGATTGCAGCTCAGATCAACGCTGACTATGAGAAGCAAGAGATGATGGAGGGTGCTAAAGTCTCCGCTGCCATTGCCATGTATAAAACCAAGTTGCAGATGGCCCAAGAAGCTGAGGATCCTGACTTCGACAGGAGCACTTGGGACAAGGAGGGCTGGAAGGCTAGGCTGGCTGAGCTGGACGACGAAGAAGATGCTGATGAGGTTCTGGCTATCAAGGCAACCGACGGTGGCAAGGATCAAGCTGGTGGAGATGGTGAAGCTGGAGGAGCCGGTGAAGGTGATGCAGCAAAGGTGTAAGCTGCAGGAGTGGGCGATGATGGACATTTCTAGACGCGGCCGGAGCCCATTTTTTTTTAAAGTCTGGCAGTTTGTTTTGGTTATGATGTTTTGAGACAATGATGGTTTGTATTTTGAACAATAGTTATTAGGTTTATGGATCATGGATCCTCGGACAATAGGTAGGATAATAGGTGGTGGAGGGATCCTCTGTTTGGGGGATGAAGCCACTTGTTATCCTGCCGTCTTTTATTTCCTGCACTTTCAAGACCTGTTAACAATGGACACCCTTTGCCAACCCAAGTGGATGGGCCACGTATTGCTGGTAGAAACTTGGGTTGGCAATTTTGACAACCTTAAATGGTTTAACATTTTGTGAATAAATAAAACCTTAACTTTTTGGCTATTTCCCATGTTAATATCCTTGTGAATACTTTACTTTTCAGTTATTGTGATATATATTTTGTCTGAATTTATAAAGTAAAGAAAGAAAATTATATAAATATCATAAAAAAGTTTAGGATATGATCAAGTATCACATATCCTATAGTCGATAAGTTCTGAAAAATAGTGTAGTTTAAGGATCATAATTTCAGTTGTCAAAGGATAAGGGTCACTCATGTAAATTATAAATAAAATCAAAGCAATTTAAGGATCATACCTGAGAATCCAAGTTAGGATCCTAATATCTGACACTTATAATCAGAATGACCGAAAGACAAACCATAGTAGAAGATAAGGATCAAGGATCCTTGGGCGTTTAGCTTCAAAAACCTGAAAATAGGATACAACTTGGGACTAAGCCAATATAAGAAAAAGTTAGTAACTAGGGACAAGCCCAACAATTCTGGGGACAAACCCAATATACTGGGGACAAGCCCAAAGGATAACTGGGGACAAGCCCAAAGGATCTTGTGCAAACTGGAGTATGGCCCTTACTGGAGACTATCCAAACTTAGTGACATGAATATGCCAAAACCTTAGCTAATGTGAAAATGTTAGAAACCTTAGGAACGGATATATGGTACGTCTACCATTATACGTAGGATCCCGGATGCAGCCAGTACAATGAAATTGTCAGCCCCTAAAGCGAGTACTGGTCCCATTGCCATGAACTGTACCAGGATCATCGTGCGCTGCTGGCGATACTGGGGACAGGCCCAAACTGGGGACTAGCCCGAAGAACTGGGGTCAAGCCCAAATAACTGGGGTCAAGCCCAAATAACTGGATACTTATGTGGAGACTTATCCTCTGCCAAAGATAATCAAGACTTCTGCAAAACTTAGAGACTAGTGAAGGGAGAACGAAGGATCCAGGATCCTTATCCTTAAATGCATGCTATATAAAGAGTTTAAGAGTTCGATATTACCATAACTAGGATCCTCCGTTGATCAAGGATCCTTCAAGGATCATCGTTGGCTAAGGATCACGGATCCTTATCACATAAAGTATTTTTTTCAAATGGACAACGTTCCAAGCTCTTGGTAGCAAATCACCTTCCATCGTTAGCAACCGATATGCCCCCTTTCCTGCTTCATCTTCAATCAAATAAGGGCCTTCCCACTTTGGTGCCAACTTTCCATCAGCAGGATTGGTGGTATTATGAAATGCTTTCCTTAGTACCATATCGCCAACTTGGAATTTCCTGATCCTGACATTCTTGTTGTAAGCTCCAGCCATCCTTTGTTGATAACTGGCCATCCTTATCCTTGCCAAATCCCTGAGTTCTTCTACAGTAACCAGGTCTTGAATCCAATTTTCAGCATTTCCTTCAGGATCACGGATACTTGTTATTGTAGTAGGAACCACCATTTCTGTAGGGATCACTGATTCTGCTCCAAATACCAAAGAGAATGGAGTTTGGCCAGTAGCATTCTTGGGAGTTGTTCTGTCAGCCCATAATACATAAGGTAGCTCTTCTGCCCATTTTCCTTTCTTGGATCCAAGTTTCTTTTTCAAGTTGTTGATGATGATCTTGTTGGATGACTATGCTTGGCCATTAGCTTGTGGGTGGACTGGTGTTGATGTTTTCATCTTAATCCCCCAATTGTCACAAAAGTTAGTAGTTCTATTCCCAATAAATTGGGAACCATTATCACATACAATTTCAGAAGGGATACCAAATCTAGTAATAATATTTCTTTTGATAAAGGATATCACTTCTTTCTCTCTGACTTGAGCAAAGGCTTCAGCCTCTATCCACTTTGAAAAGTAGTCAGTCATAGCAAGCATGAATACTTTACCACCAGGTGCCTTGGGAAGTTTACCAACTATATCCATTCCCCATCTCATAAATGGTCAGGAAGAGGATATAGGATGCAAGAGCTCTGCTGGTTGATGAAGGATATTACTATGCCTTTGACAAGGATCACATCTTTTAGCATAATCCACACCATCCTTCTTCATAGTAGGCCAGTAGTATCCTGTTCTCAGGATCCTTGAGAATAGTGCACTGCCCCGAGTGTGATTTCCACAATCTCCTTCATGGAGATCCTTTAAAACTTCTTGAATTTCAGGATCCTCAATACATCTTAGATATAGTCCTGCAAGAGATCGTTTATATAACATGTTATTCAATATTGTAAATTGAGATACCTTAATTTTGAAAGCCCTGGGGTTTTCTCCTGTAGGGATCTCTCCGTGTTGGATATATCTCATGATTAGGAGGATCCAGGATCCTGATTACGGAGCATCACCAGGTATGATTGCAGAATCCTCTCCTATCTCCATAGCTAGGTGATCTTTAATAGCAGGATTCAGGATATGGATAATAGGGATTTTGATATCCTCTGGGATCTTCAAGGATGATCCTAAGTTGGCCAGTGCATCCGCTTCTTTATTCTCTTCTCTTAGTACCTGTGTCAAACTAAAAGATACAAAAGAGAGTTCCAATTCTTTGACTATCTCTAAGTATTTGATTAGCTTTTCACCTTTAACAGCATAGGATCCATTAAAGTGATTAGTGATTAACAATGAATCTACATGTACCTCAAGATACCTGATCCTCATATGCTTATCAAATTTGCAAACCGGCTATCAAGGCTTCATATTCAGCCTCATTGTTAGTAGTTTGGAACTCACAAGCTATAGAGTGGGGTATTATGTCCCCCTGTGGCGATTTTAGTAGTATTCCAAGCCTAGTTCCTTTGACATTAGAGGCTCCATCAGTAAAGAGTATCCAAGGATCCTTAGTTTCCTCTAGCTGTTTGACTTCTAATTCAGCTTCCCTTTATAAGTCACTACTGAAATCAGCCACAAAGTCAGCTAAGGCTTGGGATTTAATGGCGGTTCTCGGCTATATCCAAGTTAGGAATATCTAAGGATTCTTTACTAAACTTAGTGATATAATCTCTAAGTGATTCATTTTGACCTTCAGTTACCCTATATAAATCACTAGTTAAGCATTCAAACTTTCTACTACAAGAAAATTGATTATTAATCAGGTTAACTAGATTAGCAAATGAAGTAATAGAATAGAGAGGAAGACTTAGCAGCCATTTAAGAGCTGATCCTGTGAGTGTGGATCCAAAACCCTTGCATAGACATGGTTCTTTTAACCTCTCTAGGATGGGGTTGATCTCCATCCTTTCTCTGTACTGAGCTACATGTTCTTCTGGATCCGTTGAACCATCATACAGCTTCATAATTGGTATTTGGAACCTTTTGGGTATCTCAGCATCACAAATAGGTGATGCAAAACGAGATATCCTATGGCTCCTGTTTTGGTAAAAAATCAAGCAATGATAATGCAACCAAACTCTCTGTTACGGGGAATGATGCTTGAATTATTGAACGATATGAAGGATCACTATGAAATGCAATGAACAAATGACACATAGATTTATACGAGGAAAAAGCCCTTGATCAATGAATGATCTCCGGCATAAAAAACCTCGGGTGATGGAAACTACCGATCACCAACTCAAATTAAACAAGAAATCTGTTATAACTTCGGATGATAACGAACTAGTTACAAGGATCACTATAGTGCAAAGTGTATAAAAGTGTGTAATCGCCAAGTCAATGGTTACGCGCTGATGAGAGCAGTTACTAGTTTGTGTTTAGCCAAAATTAGCCAAGTGTTCTAAATTAGCTCGCTATCCCCTTTTAAAAATGGAAAATATCTAAGCTAACAAACTATCCGCCTTTCATGCAAGTCTCCCACGAACTCCATAACGTCCATATTGGTCAAGCACGTGCGGAAGAAATAACGAATATGCTCCAGGAATCTCGCCAAGACCAAGTCCAAGCTCGTGCTCCTGCAAAACAACAACATATTTAAAGTAGATAATCGTTAGAATAAGGATCCTTACCATGATCCATGATCCTGATCCTGCAACCCTCCTGAGGATCACTATCTGAAGCAGAAACAAGGATCACCAGATCCAATCAGTAAATGAGGATCACTGATCATAGGTGAATCCACCCCTAACAATTGCCCCCAAAATATAAGGAGTAATGTTGTAAATAATGAGTTATATTTTGTCGTCCTTATCCGCAACGAATCATCCATCAAACTAGCCATTATAAGCGGACTAGCCGTTGAGATCCTGACGTCACTGAGGTGACTATCCTGCAAAATCATCATTATAAATGGCAGTTAGAGATAAGGGCTAGAGGGCATTTAAATTCAAGCATTTCTTCTTTAAATCCTCATTCGAAGACTCGAGCAGGTACTCTTCTCTCTTCCTTCTCTCTTCATCTTCTTGCTCTGTTTCTCTTTTCCCACTATTGTCAAAATGATGCTCCGATCCTCACCGGCTAAGGATCATAAGAAGGACAACCCTCTGAAAAGCCAGGGAATCATAAAGGATTCTGCAAAAGAACGCTGCTGCTTTTCCGACCCGTAGATCGACAGAATTCGCCATTGCTTCCCGGCGAATGCTGTTTCCAAACCGTTTGATCCCACCACTTTAAGCGACTGTGCTTCTGAAACCTAGATTGCCTTTCCAGTCACCCCATTCACCATAGGATACACCTATCCTTTTCCAGCTTTTACCCAATCCTTTTTCTCTCTTACCGGCATTTCTTCCATCCAAGCGATGCCCATGGTCTGGAGGGTTTTGATCACCCTTGAAAGGATCATTGAGCAACATGGTATCGATTTGGGAATGTCGGAGCTTTCTAAAATGTATGACCTTGTCAGCCATGGATCTCACTGGTATCTTCTCAAACACAAGCCGGGTGAAGAACATCTCATCTTCAAAGCCACCAAAAACGACACCAACTGGAAACGGCGATTCTTCTTCGTCAGAAGGGATTCCATCCCTGATGGAAAGGATCTGCCTAGAAAGTGGACCACTCATGGTAGGATAGAGGATCCTTAGAAGGATCACCAGATAAGCATGCTTCTAAACAGGATCACTAACGTTTTTCCATTTCTTTTGTGCAGCTATTTCTGTCTCACATCTGTTCAAAACACCTGCAACAAGAGAAAGGCTTCTTGCTTTCCGAAGACTTGACCCTGCAGTAAGATCATTCAAAGCAAACACCCAGGATTCACAAGAGGTATCCTCAGGCTCAGTCAGCATGTCAAGTAAGTATCCGTGTTTATGTGTGATTAAATGATAAAAATAAGATAAAATAAGGATACTTATCTGTTTTGAATGTGTAGGTGCTGGAAAATCTTCAAAATCTGCCTCCAAGTTCAGCGTCACCGATCTTGACACTGTACGATCCTCCAAGAAGAAGCCCACTGCAAGCCCCACTGTCTCGATCCCCAAGGCACCCACTAAAGGAAGGGGTGGCAAGAAAAAAAAAGCCTCTGAGGCTGAGGATCTGCAAGGCTTGCCTCTGATCCGCCACCAGTTCCTTGAATACTTCAACAATGTAAGGATCACTGACTCAGCCTATATATCCTGCTTACTTGAGGATCATATGATCATGAACTGTGCTCTATCTTTTTTGCAGAAATTTGCTGAGATCGAAGACTATGTTGGGAGTGTTGAAGAGCTGGACAAGAAGTATGCAGACCTTCAACAAGTTGCGGTGCTCAAGGATCACAAGATTGCCGATCTCGAGAAAGCCCTCCAAGACGCCAAGACCCAGACAGCTAAGGTCCTGATCAACATCGACTATGAGAAGCACGAGCTCATGGAGGGTGCCAAGGTCTCCGCTGCCATTGCTATGTATAAGACTAAGCTGAAGATGGCCCAAGAAGCCCAGGATCCTGACTTCGACAAAAGCAGCTGGGATGTTGAGGGCTGGAAGGCAAGGCTGGCTGAATTGGAGGATGAAGAAGAGGCTGAGGAGGTTTTAGCAATTGAAGCTGGAGGCAGTGGCAAGGATCATGGTGGAGAAGCTAGTGGAGCGGCTGAAGATGATGCAGCGAAGGTGTGAGCTGCAAGGATGGGCGATGATGGATATTTCTAGACGTGGCCGGAGCCCATTTTTTAGGTTGGACAGTGGGTTTTTGGTTATGGTGTTTTGATTTTAAACAATGATGGTTTGTACTTTGAACAATAGTTTTTAGGGTTAGGGATCTATGATCCTTTGAACAATAGGTAGGATAATAGGTGGTGGAGGGATCCTCTGTTTGGGGGATGAAGCCACTTGTTATCCTGCCGCCTTTTATTTTCCTGCACTGATAAGACCGCATGAACAATGGACACCCTTTGCAAACCCATGTGGACGGGCCACATTTTGCTGGTAGAAATGTGGGTTGGCAATTTTGACAACCTTAAAAGGGTTAAATATTTTGTGAATAAATAAAACTTTAACTTTTTTAACTTATCATGTTATGTTATTCTTGTATATCCTTTAAATATTCAATTGTTTCGATATACACTTGTCTGAATAAGAAAGTTAAACAAATTAGGTTTAAAATTTTAATATATGATCCAGGATCAAATATCCCACAGTTGAAAGCTTCTAAAAAGTAGTATATCTTTAGGATCATAAGTTCAGTTGTCAAAATATAAGTGTTATTCAAATGAATAAAGGGTAAAATCAAAATAGTTAAGGATCATACCTGAGAATCCAAGTTAGGATCCTAATCTTTAACATTATAATCAGGATAACCATAAAACAAACCTTAATAGAAGGTAAGGACCAAGGATCCTTAGTTGTTTAACTTCAAAAACCTGAAATAGAACATAACTTGGGACTAAGCTAACATATAGGACAAGTTGCCCAAGGATAACTGGGGACAAGCCCAAGGATAACTGGGGACAAGCCCAAGGATAACTAGGGACAAGGCCAAGGATCGTGTGTAAACTAGAGTACGGCCCTTACTAGCGACTATCCAAACTTAGTGACATGAAAATGCCAAAACCTTAGCTAACGTGAAAACGTTAGAAACCTTAGGAACGGATGTATGGTACATCTACCATTATACGTAGGATCCTAGGTACAGCCATTATAATGAAATTGTCAGCCCCTAAAATGAGTACTGGTCCCATTGCCATGAACTATACCAGGATCATCGTGCGCTACTGGCGATACTGGGGTCAAGCCCAAATAACTGGGGTCAAGCCCAAATAACTGGATACTTCTGTGGATAATCAATCCTTTGCTAAGGATACCTGAACCTTCAAAACTTAGAACCAAGTGAAAGGAGGATAAAGGATGCAGGATCCCTATCCTAATATAAGAGAATGAAATAATGAAATAGTTTGAGATTAGGGGATTACCAAAATGAGGATCATCTGTTCTGTAAGGATCCTTCAAGGATACTCATCACGTGAGGATCACAGATCCTTGTCACATGAAGAATTTCTTCAAATGGACAGCATTCCAGGCTCTAGGTAGCAAATCACCTTCCATTGTTAGCAATCGATATGCCCCCTTTCCTGCCTCAGCTTCAATTAAGTAAGGACCTTCCCACTTTGGTGCCAGCTTTCCATCAGCAGGATTGGTGGTATTCTGAAATGATTTCCTTAGTACCATATCACCAACTTGGAACTTCCTGATCCTGACATTTTTGTTGTAGGCTCCAGCCATCCTCTGCTGATAAATGGCCATCCTTATCCTTGCCAAATCCCTGATTTCTTCTATAGTATCCAGGTCTTGAACCAAGTTCTCATCATTTTCTTCAGGATCACGAATGCTTGTTCTTGCAGTAGGAACCACCATCTCTGTAGGGATCACTGACTCTGCCCCAAATACCAAAGAAAATGGAGTTTGACCAGTAGCATTCTTGGGGGTTGTCCTATCAGCCCAAAGTACATAAGGTAGTTCTTCTGCCCATTTTCCTTTCTTGGACCCAAGCTTCTTTTTCAAGTTGTTGATAATGATCTTGTTAGATGATTCTGCCTGACCATTAGCTTGTGGGTGGACTGGTGTTGATGTTATCATCTTAATCCCCCAGCTGTCACAAAAGTTAGTAGTTCTAATCCCAATAAATTGGGATCCATTATCACATACAATTTCAGAAGGAATACCAAATCTAGTAATAATGTTTCTTTTTATGAAGGATATAACTTCCTTTTCTCTGACTTGGGTAAAGGCTTCAGCCTCTATCCACTTGGAGAAGTAATCAGTCATAGCAAGCACGAACACTTTCCTACCAGGTGCCTTGGGAAGTTTACCAACTATGTCCATTCCCCATCTCATGAATGGCCAAGAGGAGGATATAGGGTGCAAAAGTTCAGCCGGTTGATGAAGGATATTACTATGTCTTTGACAAGGATCACACTTCTTGGCATACTCCACAACATCCCTTTTCATAGTTGGCCAATAGTATCCTGTCCTTAGGATCCTTGAGAACAATGCTCTGTCCCCGGTGTGATTTCCACAATCTCCTTCATGGAAATCTTTTAAGACCTCTTGGATTTCCGGATCCTCAATGCATCTTAGATATGGTCCTGCAAGAGATCGTTTATACAACATATTATTCAATATTGTGAATTGGGATACCTTAATTTTAAAAGCCGTAGGGCTTTCTCCTGTAGGAATCTCTCCATGTTGTATGTATCTCATGATTGGGAGAATCCATGATCCTGAATGAGATTGAGTATCATCACTAGGGATGATTGCAGAATCCTCTCCTATCTCCATAGCCACATGATCCTCGATAGCAGGGGTCAGGATGTGGATAATGGGAATACTTATATCCTCCGGGATCTTCAAAGATGATCCTAGATTAGCCAATGCATCAGCTTCTGTATTTTCTTCCCTTGGTACCTGTGTCAAACTAAACGAAACAAAAGAGAGTGCCAATTCTTTGACTATCTCCAAATATTTGGTTAGCTTTTCACCTTTAACAGCATAGGATCCATTAAAGTGATTAGTGATTAATAATGAATCTACATGTACCTCAAGATACCTGATCCTCATATGCTTAGCAATTTGCAAACCAGCTATCAAGGCTTCATATTCAGCCTCATTGTTAGTAGTTTGGAACTCACAAGCTATAGAGTGGGGTATTATGTCCCCCTGTGGCGATTTTAGTAGTATTCCAAGCCCTGTTCCTTTGACATTAGAGGATCCATCAGTGTAGAGTGTCCAAGGATCCTTAGTTTCCTCTAGCTGTTGGACTTCTAACTCGACTTCCCTTTGCAAGTCACTACTGAAATCTGCCACAAAGTCAGCTAAGGCTTGGGATTTAATGGCTGTGCTAGGTTCATATCTTATATCATAAGCACTGAGCTTCACTGCCCACTTAGCCATCCTTCCTGACATTTCAGGTTTCCTGAGAACGTTCTTAATTGGAAAATTAGTTTTAACAATAATTGCATGAGTTTCAAAATAATGTCTTAATTTAGTGGATGCCATGATTAAAGCAAGAATAAGTTTTTCCAAATGAGAATACCTGGATTCAGCATCAAGCAAACTCTTACTTACATAGTAAACAGGATGTTGTGTACCTTCGTGATCCTTAACAAGGACGACACTTACTGCTTTTGAGGATACCGCGAGATATAAGGATAACACATCTCCTTTTTCTGGTTTCTCAAGGCAGGAGCCGAGGACATGTAATCCTTGAGAGCTTTGAGAGCATTTTCATGCTTTTCAGTCCAATCAAACTTCTTGTTCTTCCTCAAAATATCATAGAACTCTTTGCATTTCTCTGAGGATTTGGATATGAATCTGTTTAAAGCTGTAATCCTGCCTGTCAACCTTTGGACATCCTTAGCGTTGGCAGGGGACTTGATGTTCACTATAGCTTTAATTTGCTCTGGACTGGCTTCAATGCCCCTCTTTTTCACCATATATCCTAAGAATTTACTCGCTTTAACACCAAAGTGACACTTGGAAGGATTAAGTTTCATATTATATTTGTCAAGGATATCGAATGCTTCCTCCAAGTCTCTAAGGAGATCCTCAGCCTTTTTAGATTTAACCACCATGTCGTCTATATAAACTTCCATATTGTATCCAATCTGATCCTTGAACATCATATTTACTAGCCTTTGATAAGTTGCACCTGCATTTCTTAGTCCAAACGGCATAGCAATATAACAGTATATACTAGTTGGAGTCATAAAGGCTGTATCCTCTTGATCTGATTGTTCCATCTGAATTTGCTGAAATCTAGATGAAGCATCCATAAAAGTTAACAGTTCACGACCCGCGGTTGCATCCACCATGGAGTCAATGTGGGGTATTGGGAAAGGATCCTTGGGACATGCCTTATTTAAATCGGTAAAATCGACACATACCCTCCACTTTCCGTTTTGCTTTTGAACTACAACCACATTGGCTAACCATCTTGGATACTTGACCTCCCTAATCATACCTGCTCGGAGTAACTTTTCTACCTCTTCCTGGATAATGGCATTTCTTTCTGGTGCCAACTTCCTCCTCTTTTGATGAATTGGTT
>JARYGA010040814.1:0-49016 GCA_030545235.1 Helianthus tuberosus
TCATTAATATTTTTCAAAGGGTTATTATACTAATCTATGTACATTTGTGTAAATTGTAGATTAATCCCAGGAAACCCTTACGCAAAGTCTAAGATAGCAATGTGAGTTTATCCTCTTTTTGTTAACCTTTTTGTAATATTTTACAAAACCTTAAATGTTTTACAATGTGATTAAGCGGTGATTGAGTCTTTGTAGTTCTTCAATTACTGCCGGTATGTTGGGGTTTTGTATACAAAATTTACTACACTATGAGTAGTAAGTCGGGACGACAATACGTTACCATTGGACAACTAGTTAGCCAATGTGTAATATGACCCACCAGTCAGGATTGACAGTACTGAATGAGTAATTGTGTAGAAATAAACAATGTGATCGCTCTCAATACTGTTTTAATTTATAAAATGTTTCTTGATTAAACTGGGATTCACTCACCAGTATTTCCCACTGACAAATGTTTTTAAAAACACGATTCAGGTAACACAATGTGACAGCCAATTAGTAAAAATCCAGCTGGAGAGCACTGAAGGCTTGGGAAAAAAATATGGCTATAAAAGTTACCTAAAAGACGATGTTTTAAATTCAATAAAATAGGGTTTATCCCTATAAACGTATTGTAATAAGAAACTTGGGTTTTACCCATGTGATTATTAATATTAAATATGGTGGTTTTACTCTGATAAACATTTCCTAACTACGGTCCTGATGTAATTTCCGCTGCCAAATTAACCAACTGATACCACCAAAATTCTGAGTTCTCGTCCGCCCGTTCCCGAGACAGATAAGGGATCGGGGGTTGCGACAGAAGGTGGTATCAAAGCCTAGCCACTGGTCTAAGCCAAAGAAGTGTTCTGCTGACACTTAAATTTAAATTTTGTGTTAGGAAATAATTTATGTGAGTATGTGTTTTGTGTTATTTGACTATTCGTTAGTTTACAGTATGAGTGATCAAGGGCCCTCAGACATGTGTTGTCAGTTGTCTGATTCACCTAGGAGTGAAGGTACCTCTTCACAGCCTGCCCTTTCTAGGTATTCTGCTAATAAGGAAGAAGGGATGTTTGCCTTTAAAGCTCAGTCGGAAGAGCCATTCCCTCATAAAAATAGAGGATGGTTCAGTAAGGAAGCATTTGCACGTAGGAAAAGAATGCGAAAGTTGCAACAACAAAGAGTTTTAGCGGTTGCTAAGCGAAAGACAGATGCCCATACACAGGATATACTTAATAGAAGCCTAGCTAATTTCCATATCCTAGCTACAAGTGCTGCTGGCCCAAGTCTAGAACAACTAGTAGCCCCACAACCCTTACCTTTGATTCCCACTCAACCGATGGAGATAGAAAACCCTGAAAACCAAGTAGAGATGCATGACTTCAATCCGGAAGAAATCCCTAGGGTACCAGCACCTAACCCCCTAGACCCCAATTATGACCCCTGGTGGGACGATAATAGGGATTTTGTGCAACGCTACCCGATACATGAAGACACACCCATACAGAACATAGGAGACTACCCAGGTATGGACCCTTTAGATCCCTATTACCAAGATAATTATATTAGGGAGATCTTAGAAGATCTTTACCGTTTTCAAGCACTTTCACCCCCATACCAGGAACCAGTACCCCAGATTCCGAACCCAGTCCTAGAACCTGCACCCCCAATGAGTGCAGAAAACGTACAAGAACTTAGGACTTTTGGTGAAGAAATCCTAGAAAGTAGTGAACGGATGTGACAGGTGGGAGAGCGACTCGTATGGAAATACGATGAGCGCAATATGGGTTTTTGGATAAATCCATATCCGTGAATGTGAGAATGGAGACGGTAATAGTAATAATAATATAATAATAATAATAAAATAAAATATGCGTGTACAGATGCCTATTACTATTAGTATAATTCTATTTCAGTTGGTATTGTAATTTTTATTTCAGTACTGGTGTGTAATAGATGCATAATAGTATATGAATAGAGTAAAGTCGCAATGATCGACGCTTTTGGCAAAAATATGTGTCATGTGATTAACTATATTAATATTATTCTGTGATATTAATATGAGGTAAATGTTTAAAATTCAGATGGCCGACGAAGGAAATCTGAATAATGATAACCAGAGTAACATTAACATGGTTAATAAGAATCCAAGCATCAATAACAATGGAAACCAAATGGATAATAGTGCCGTCCAACATATAGTGGCACAAGGAATCATAGATGCAATGCCATTTATTATTCAAACGATTCAAGAAGCGAATAATAAAAGTAAGCATAGTAGTAAGCGACCAATCGAACCTGAAAATAACGTGAACAATGGACCTGTACTTCAAATGTCCATTCCCAAAAGAAGAAGAACCATACCTTATGGTTTTTCTTATAAAGAATTCTGGTCTTGTAAACCAATGGAATTCTCGGGCAACGAAGGGGCCATTGCAACCCTACGCTGGATAGAGAAAACTGAGGCAGTCTTAAGAATAAGCAAGTGTGCTGAAGAAGATACGATACTGTTTGCTTCTAATCTGTTTAAGAATTCAGCACTAGAATGGTGGAACACTATCCTCCAATCAAGAGGAAGTGATAGAACCTACAATATGGAATGGGAAGAATTTAAGGACAAGGTAGAAAGGAAATTCTGCCCACCCAATGAGAAGGAACAAATAGCAAACAAATTCCTAAACCTTAGGATGACTGGTGTGGATAGTAAGGGATACACTAAATTATTCTTCGAATACGCTAGAATAGTGCCAACTCTTGCTTCCCCAGAACCAGTGTTAATCTCCCATTATATCGGGGGATTAATTGGGGAGATAAGACACGTAGTCAAGGCAGCTAGACCTCAAACCATAGAAGAAGCCGTAGAACTGGCAAATACCTTGACAGATGAATTAGTCCGTACCCGAGAAGAGGATCAAAGGAGGAACCTAACCCAAAAGCTCACGCAAGAATTTCGTTCTGGAAATTTTAATCGTGGGAAAAATACAGGTTCTACCTCTACACCTTACTGTAAGAATTGCAAAAGAAAGCATTCAGGAAGATGCTGCATATACTGTAACTTTTGCAAAATATCGGGACACAAGGAAGAAGACTGCAGGAAGAAAGCTAACAACAGGATATGTTACAACTGCGGAGAACAAGGTCATATCATGCCAAATTGTCCGAAATTAGCTCAAGCTGCAAACAACAAGAATACCAAAAATGCTAGAGCATTTGTTCTGACTGCAGATGAAGCTAAGATGATTCCATATGTCATAGCTGGTACGTTTTTAGTTAATGATATTTTTGCTAAAGTATTATTTGACTCTAGTGCGAACCAAAGTTTTATTAATACATCATTTTGCAAATTTCTAAATCAGTCAATTAACTAAACTACCACAAGAATGTATAGTAGAGACAGCTAATGGAAAAACCGTTAGGATTTCAGAAATCTTGCAGGGAGCAAGAATAGAAATTTTAAATCAGAAATTTATTGCAAATCTTTATCCCATGAATCTGGCAGGATTTGATGTTGTATTAGGAATGGATTGGTTAATAGCCAATAAAGCCAGTATTTTATGTGATCAAAAGTCAATTCAAGTAAATTCACCAAAAGGTAAAACGATCACAATTAAAGGAGATAAACCATCTAGATCCACAAAATTTATCTCTATGATGAAAAATGCAAGTTATATAAGAAAAGGTTCTATAGTATACTTGATTTCCATAATCACTCACACTAAAGGAAAGGATTTAAAAGATATTCCAGTAGTATCTCAGTTTTCAGATGTATTTCCAGAAGAATTGCCAGGGCAACCTCCAGATAGAGAAGTTGAATTCAGAATCCATTTAATACCAGGAACATCACCGATTGCCAAAGCACCTTACCGTTTGGCACCCGCAGAAATGTAAGAATTAAAGAAACAATTAGACGAATTGTTGGAGAAAGGATTTATACAGCCAAGTTCGTCACCATGGGGAGCACCAATACTGTTTGTTAAAAAGAAAGACGGATCAATGCGTATGTGCATTGACTACCGTGAATTAAACAAGGTCACGATTAAGAATCGGTACCCATTACCAAGAATCGATGATCTGTTTGATCAACTGCAAGGAGCTCGATTTTTCTCTAAAATCGATTTAAGGTCAGGATATCATCAATTAAAGGTACAGGAAGAGGACATTCCTAAAACCGCATTTAGAACAAGGTATGGTCATTAAGAATTTACTGTCATGCCATTTGGTTTAACCAATGCCCCAGCTGCATTTATGGACATGATGAACCGAATATGTAAGCCATATTTGGATAAATTCATAATTGTCTTTATAGATGATATTTTCATTTACTCTAAGAATAAGGAAGATCATGCAAAGCATTTGCAAGCACTTTTAAGTCTATTAAGAAAGGAAAAGCTTTATGCTAAATTTTCAAAGTGCGAATTTTGGTTAGAACAGGTACAGTTTCTCGGACACGTAGTCAATCATGAAGGAATTCATGTAGATCCAACAAAGATCAAGACGATTACTAAATGGAAAACCCCTGAGTCACCAACCGAGGTTAGAAGTTTCTTACGATTAGCTGGTTATTATAGAAGATTTATTCAAGATTTTTCTAGAATAGCCATTCCTTTAACTAAGCTAACCTGTGCAATTACCCTTTTTAACTAAGCTAACCTGTAAATCTGTTAAGTTTGAATGGGGATTAAAACAAGAAGAAGCATTTAGAATTCTTAAGCAAAGATTAAGCCATACACCCATATTAGCATTACCAGAAGGAACTAAAGATTTTGTAGTCTATTGTGACGCTTCCAAATTAGGTTATGGATGTGTATTGATGCAACGACAAAAGGTTATAGCTTACGCATCTAGACAACTTAAGAATCATGAAGAGAATTATTCAACCCATGATTTAGAGTTAGGAGCTATAATTTTTGCTCTTAAGATTTGGATACATTACCTTTATGGTAGTAAGTTTACCATATTCACTGATCATAAGAGTTTAAGGTATGTTTTCAAGCAAAAGGAGTTGAATATGAGACAAAGACGATGGATGGAGATGCTTAATGATTATGATTGTGATATCCAGTATCATGAAGGAAAAGCAAATGTAGTGGCAGATGCTTTAAGCCGAAAGTATCATGAAAAGCCAAAAAGGGTACGTTCTCTTAAATTAAATCTACAAGTAGATTTAAATGATCAGATAAGAGAAGCACAAGAATCAGTAATCAAGGATGATACTGAAAATTAAAAGGTATGCTAAAAGAATTAGAACTAGGAACAGATGGAATTTGGAGATTCCATAAAAAGAGAATGTGGATACCTAAATTAGGAAACCTACGTCATCGTATTTTAGAAGAATCCCAAAAGTCTAAATATACGATGCATCCAGGAAATGATAAAATGTACCAGGATTTACGGAAAAATTTCTAGTGGATAGGAATGAAAAAGGACATAGCAGCCTATGTTTCTAAATGTTTAACTTGTTCAAAAGTCAAAGCTGAACACTAGAAACCCTCAGGATTTCTACAACAGTTAGAAATGCCAGTGTGGAAATGGGAATTGATAACAATGGATTTTGTTACTAAATTACCCAAAACAAAGAAAGGTAAAGATACAATCTGGGTGATTGTTGATAGGCTAACCAAGTCAGCTCATTTTCTACCAATGAAGGAAACTTTTAATATGGAACAACTAGCTAAATTCTATGTAAATGAAATTGTTTCTTTACATGGAATTCCTTTATCAATTGTTTCTGATAGAGATAGCTGATTTACCTCTCATTTTTGGTCAAGTTTCCAAAAAGCCATGGGAACCAAGTTAAATCTAAGCACAACTTATCATCCTCAAACGGATGGACAAAGCAAAAGAACAATTCAGACAATGGAAGATATGCTTAGAGCTTGTGTAATTGATTTCGGAGGTAATTGGGACGATCACTTACCTTTAATAGAATTTTCATATAATAATAGTTATCACACAAGTATCAATGCTGCACCATTCGAAGCACTTTATGGACGAAAGTGCCGAACCCCAGTCTGTTGGGCATAAATTGGGGAAAAGCAACTATCTGGACCTGAGATAGTGCAAGAAACAACTGACAAGATTATTCAAGTCAAAGAACGCCTGAAAGAAGCACGGTGATCGGCAAAAGAGCTATGCTGATAACCGACGCAAACCATTGGAATTTCAAGTAGGAGATAAAGTATTATTGAAAGTCTCTCCTTGGAAAGGAGTAGTAAGATTCATCAAACGGGGAAAGCTAAGTCCCAGGTATGTTGGACCTTTTGAGATTATTAGAAGAATAGGACCTGTAGCCTATCAGCTACAACTGCCAGAGGAAATGGCAGGAATACATGATGTATTTCATGTATCTAATCTCAAAAAGTGTTTAGCTGATGAATCACTGATAGTACCTGATGTTTGCAAAATGCAACATATAAATTACATCAATTGTGGCATAAAACTAACCATTTTTTGGTACTAATGTTGGAAAAAGTGTGTTTTTGTCTTCCTTTTGTATTTTCAGGATTAAATGAGCTCAAATTAACAAAAGAAGCAAAAAGGCAGCTAAATCTAACATAAATACAAGAAAAGGAACAAACGTGGCATGCCCGACCTCCCCGAAAGCATATTCCCAAGCAAAACAAGAGAACAGAAGGCTGAACACGCCCCGTGCTCAATGAGCACGGGGGCGTGCCCAAGTGTCAGCATAAAAGACAAAGTTGTAGAAGCTTCCATCGCCCACCACGAGGCCGTGCTCAACTATAAGATTCGCAGAATCCAGGCAAATCTTGATAGTACAGATATGCTTCTGCACACGGGGCCGTGCCCAGCGGACACGGGGCCGTGGTCAACTAATGCAGACAAAAGCAATTAATGAAGACAGAGAAGAGGATGGACACGGGGCCGTGCCCGAGCTTCTGTTCCGCCTATAAATAGGAGTGCTTGGCTCAAGCTCAAACCATCCCTTGGCACACCACCTCTCTCACACTTCACCCACCACCCACCACCACCATAACACCATCATCCACCACCACCATAACATTTTTCTAAACTTTTGATTTGATTAGACGTTGAGGAAAAACCGGTACTAAAAGCTCTTGTGTCCTTGGACGACCTCGGTATCTTACCAACACTATACTACGCTCACGATGGGTGCACTTGCCCATATGTGTGTTTAGTGTTAGTAAATATCGTGTTTTATAAATTTAAAACTTGGCTAAAGAAAGTGTAAAAGGGCTTAAAATAAACAATAAAACCATAACACACTTCACGCACATCAAGTTTTTGGCGCCGTTGCCGGGGACACAAAGATTTTAAGAAAGTTAGGAATCAACGGCCTAATCGTTTTTTCTTATTTTTCTATATTTTTTTAGATTTTTTTTAGTTTTTCAGTTTCTGCAAAACTCAGCACGGGTCGTGCCCGCTGAACACGCCCCGTGCCCAATCATTAGAACTGGCAATCCTGTTTTAAGTCAGACAGTAAGCTGAACACGGGGCCGTGCCCACTCAACACGCCCCGTGCCCAAGATTCAGTTACTGAAAACAGAACCGTGAGATCCCGACGGTTGGTAATTTCTGACACAAACATGAGTGATACTGATATTTCTTACTTTCGGCACTCTTATGGTACGTGGTGTCAAATATGTGGTGGTTCCCATAAGGAATGAGAATGTTATTTTCTAAATTATAAGCCCCACTATATAGACCCATCGTTTCCTTATATCCTTAAGAGGGGCAAAAGTAAAAATAATCCTTATCTCTCCCTCGAATGCTCTCAACCGGATTTTCTAGGAGAAATGCTTCTTGATGAGCTATTTCAATTGGAAGATCTAATTCTTAATTGGTTAAAAGAACTTAGGATAGATTTCAATAATTTATCTCAAGACGATAACCAAGAGGAAGCATTGGGATCGCATTCAAACAACTTCGTTGTTCCCAACGATACTTCTAACTCTAGTGAGGACTTGAACGAGTCGTCCCTGTGTCGATTGTGCCGTGAAGGACTCCCTATCGACTTCGTTCGATGCATACATAGACCTGAGCGATTCGGCATACACCTTCTTTAACGAGAGCCCGGGAAAGGGTTGGACTTGTCCACCTACATATAGTATAGGAATCACCCTCACCGACAACCTCTTGCGTTCTCGTCTTAATCTAGAGCAATTAAGGTATCTTAGGCACTTTGGGGTTGTTCCATCCAGCAAGGAACCGCCCGATCTAGAAAAGTTCCTTAAAAATAGACAAACTCCATAAGACAGCTTCTAAACACGGGGCCGTGTCCATGTCAACACGCCCCCGTGTCCACTCAAAGATTCCCGTCTGATTTCATGTCAGAATACGGACAAAATGTGTCAGGATTCCCCCTGAACACGGGGCCGTGTCCAGCCTACACGGGGCCGTGTGCAGCGTACTGTTGTTTTCTATAAATGCAGCCAAGAATCCTGCACATTTGAACCATTCAAGGGACAGAGATTTGGGGAATATTCTCACATACCATCCTAGGTATTTTCTAAAAGAAGTTTCTCAACACCCTTCTTGTCCTTTCCTCTTTTATCCACTTCCATCTTCTTCATGCTTCCATTAGAACTTGAAATCTCCATAATTTCAAGCTTTAGTGAGATGTTTGTTAGATTTTTATTCATGGGATCTTGTTAAAAATAAGTTCTACAACAATGTTTTAAGTTGTTTCTGCTTAAAAACGTTTTAAACATCATAAAAACAAATTAAAACTCCAAGATCCCTTGTCCAAAAAAAAATCTGCAAACATTTGAACACGGGCCGTGTTCGTTGAACACGGGGCCGTGTCCGAAGTACTGATTTCATAAAGTTGAACTCTTCTCGGTTTGTTTTCCCAGAATGGCGAGCAGAACTAGCGGAACATCTTCATCACACTCCAGAAACAACCGACAAGGGAGAAGGTCATCAACGGTTGAAGATTCTCTTGTAAACTATGTTTACGCCTTAAGAGAGGCCCTTGATGAAATGACAGGGGTGGAAGAGGCATTGGTTGACCGTATTAATCATTTGACGGTGGGACTAGAAGGATGTCTGTTGGGATTGAACCCTTCCAGAGGAACAGATAATTAAAGCCAAAACTGGATCAAAGCAGTGGATCCAGAATAAGCAGATGTTATGCATACAAGCCTCTCCCCTTGAAAGTGGTTTCAACATCTGCTGACCTCCTATCTACTGATCGTGTAAACTACTGACCTACAAACTGCTGATCAAGTAAAGGCCTGATGAAAGACTAAAGCACTGACTGTTCAATCTACTGCCTTGAGTCAAGCACTGCTGATCAGGACAAGTACTGTTGGGTTCATAGCAGTGGAAGGATGCAACAGTTGTTTAGATGTCTTTTGTTAAATGAAATGTAATAGCAGTAGTTAGTATAGCAGTGTTTGTATTGATCAGAAGTTAGAGTTTGTTAGGAGGTTAGATGTCACTTTCATTGTGACGTCAGCTTAGATGCTCAGTGGTTTGCTAGTGCCTATAAATAGAACAGTGCTCTGTACTGTTCTATTAGCTCTTTGCAAAATTCTCTTCCTGCACGAACAAACATTGAGCTCTGGCTGAGGGGGAGTTTGTATTCAACATTGCATTGTAATGGTAATTGAAATAAATTCAATCTTTCGGTTCTTTGTGAAAAATGTTTGATCAAAGCAGATCTCTCATTTGATTATGTGTAAAGTTTGTTTCCATCTTAATTCCGCTGCACAACTCATCCATATTCATCTAATTCAAACGTAAAAACACAATCAAAACCAAACTCAGATCCGACAATTGGTATCAGAGCTTGGATAGTCAAATTTGATTTAACAATCATTTTGACGTAAATAGTTCAGCTCATAAAAGTTGATACTGATAGTTTGTTCGTTTGTGTTGAAAAACAGAGCAAGGTTTAATCACCATCAAAGTTGATTAATCAGTGTCTGTAAAACAACCAGGATGATGTCATAATCACAAGATGATAAGAATAACATTGGCTCACTTTTTAAACCACCTATGCTTAAACGTAATGAATACAACATCTGGGAGAGAAGGATGGGTCACATCCTTGCTCAACAGAACACTGGATGTTGGAGGTCTGTTGTTTTTGGTCCCCATGTTCCTATGGTGCCAAGTGCTGAGGATGCAAAGAAGTTCGTTCCTAAACCAACTGAAAACTTTACTGAAACTGATTTTCAAAAGTTCGAACTCGATGCCAAAGCATTTAGCATCATAGCATCTACATTACCCAATGAGATCCATGCTGGACTGTTACACTGTAACAGTGCCAAAGAGCTATGGGATGCGTTGAAGGAACAGTTTGGGGGAACAGAAGAAGTCATTGAAAACAATAGGGAAATTCTGAATCAGCAGTATGAAACATTTTGTCACATCAAGGGTGAATCATTGACTCAGCAGTTTGAGCGATTCAGTTGTCTCATTAGTGAACTAAGGCTTGTTAAAGTAACATTTCCAAATTCAACTCAAAATAGCAGGTTCCTTAGATCACTACCAGAAAACTGGGATACTATAGCTTTTGTCACTAGAAACTCTGCTGAGTTCAAAGATCTGACCCTGACCCAACTTCATGGTAGACTCCTAACCTATGAAAGGGAGTTGAAGCAGAAAAAGAAGTTGCAAGAGTCTGGCAAAGTTGCTGATGATTATTCATTCGGTAGCACAGCTCTTTTTGGTCAGGAAGAATCTGGTAGCAGTGGTAAGGATCAGGGTTATGATCACTTTATTGATATAACTGCTGGTGGAAATTTTAACAACCCTGATTCTCACTCTGCAAATTATGCTTTTACTGCAAATTGTGAAAACCAGATGTCAGACAATTTGTGCTTTGAACTCAATGATTTACAACACTTTGATCCCACTGACTTAGAAGAGATGGACATTTTGCATCAATTGGCTTTGCTTAGTGTAAGAACAAGCAAATTCTACAAAAGAACAGGGAGAAAATTCCCAGGGCTACATGGGAAATTGAGGGTGGGGTTAGATAAATAAAAAATCAAGTGTTACAAGTGCAATAGGCTAGGTCATTTTGCTAGGGAATGCAGGAGTCAAACTACTGGTCCTATAATCACTCATCCCAGCTCAAACCCTAGACCACAAAATCAAAGCACTGTTCACTATACCCAATATACCCCTGCAGTTCATGTTAACACTGCTCACTATGCTGCAACCCCTGTGCCTGTGCATTATGTCCAAACCACTGTTCCACAAATTCAGTATGTTCAAACCCCTGTCCCTCAGGCACAAGTGCAACCTGTTGCACCTCAAACAGCTACTCCAGCAGCGACACAACCAGATCAGCAAAGCTTCTTCACTCAAGGCTTTGTTGACTGGAGCAGTATGCCTGATGAGCTTGGTGATGAAAATTTTGCAATTTATGCCTTTAATGAACCCTCTAATGATGAATTTTTTTATGGCATTAGAGTCAATACCAGAGGGGGTTGAAACTGAAGGTGAACAGCTAAGTGATGAAACAGTGGATGAGGTGACTGAAGCAGTTGTTAAAGCAGTTGCTGGTGAACTGCTACTGGGAGAAAATTCAGAAACCCTGATTGAACTGCTGACAGACCCCTGGTCCAAAGAGGACAAAGAAGAAGAGGAAGAGAAGAAAGCAGGTGAGAAAGAAGTCAGAGCTGATGATGAAGAAAATCATCAATGTGATTGTGCCATGATGGCTGCTGCCAAGGGAGCTTCTGCATGCTTAGATAGCCTTTGGTATGTTGATAGTGGAGGCTCCAGGCACATGACTGGATGTAAAGCCCTACTCAAAGATTTCAAAATTCATGGAGGGGGTGATATATCCTTTGGGAATAATAGTAAAGGGAAAGTTCTGGGGTCTGGTACAGTACAGTCTGGCAATGTAAAATTTGAAAATGTCAATCTGATAGATAGTCTGAAATTTAACCTCCTGAGTGTTTCACAAATGAGTGACAAGGGGTATGGGTCATTCTTCACAAAGGAGTGTTGTAGGATTGTTGGACCAGAAATGGTCAAAAAGATTGAAGCAATAATAAAAACTGGAAAAACAAAACTTGTTGCTCAAAGAAGTGGCAATGTTTATGTTGTTGATATGTCAAAGGAGTGTCCCAGAGCTGATGCCTGTCTGTTCACAGCTGCCTCTAACAAAGAGACAGAACTTTGGCACAGAAGACTGGGGCACACAAATCTTAAGACAATCACTGAAATTTAAAAAAATGGTTTGGTAAGAGGACTACCACAAAAATTGTTTTCATGTCCTGAGCACTGTGTTTCCTGTTTAAAAGGAAAACAGCATAAAAGCTCCTTTAAGTCCATTGAAGAGTCCAAAACAACCCAGTGTTTGCAAATGCTGCACATGGATTTGTTTGGCCCAGTTCAAGTCATGAGTCTGAAAAAGAAGAGATATTGTTTGGTTATTATTGATGACTTCTCTAGGTTTACATGGACTTTCTTTTTACACTCAAAAGATGAGACTGCAAGCATTTTGCAAGACTTTGTGACACAGGTTGAAAAGCAATTTGACCTTCCAGTAAAAGTCTTCAGGAGTGACAATGGCACAGAATTCAAAAATAAGGAGTTGGATGCCTTTTGTGTGAAGAAAGGGATTGTAAGGCAGTACAGCATCCCTAGAACACCAGAGCAAAATGGGGTAGTTGAAAGAAAGAACAGAACTTTGATTGAGGCTGCCAGAACCATGCTTGCTGATTCAGGTTTGCCATTAACTTTTTGGGCAGAGGCAGTAAACACTGCTTGCTATGTCCAAAACAGAGTGTTAATAAACCCCATGCACAAAAAGACTGCTTATGAAATTTTGTATAAAATCAAACCACTGATCTCATACTTCAAGGTATTTGGCTGCCCATGCTTTATTTTGAACTTAAAAGATTCCATTTCAAAATTTGCAGCCAAAATTGACTGTGGTTATCATCTGGGATACTCAACCACTGCCAAGGCCTACAAAGTGTTTAATACACGAACCAAGGCAGTGGAGGATACATTGAATGTAAAGTTCAATGAACTTTCATTAATGAAAATCCCATCAAATCCTACAGATCTGTTTGATCTTGATAAATTCACTTTTGAAAATACTGCTGTCAAGACTAACAGTGCAGGTCCGTCAGAGGATTCATCACCAGACTATGGATATGAGATCATCATTCCTCAACAAAAGTCTGTCAAAATGGGAAGAGCATCAGATGTTCAAAACAGCTGTCAAAGCTCAACCACTGCTACCTCAACAGTTGTTGACCAAAGTAGCTCATCAACCACTGCTTCCACATCAAACACTGCTGACAAAAGTCCCCAAACAGTGGATAAAAGTCAGCATATGTCCACACCATTACCTCCTATTCAACTACCTTTTGAAGCCACTGCCGGGTCATCAAAGTCACCAGCAGTGGTTAGCTCAGTTGATACACATTTGCAGCCTTCACCAACAAATGCCATCATTCCATACCAAGGAGATTTAATCTACTTGAGATCTCATCCACCTGATCAAATTATTGGCAACATCAAGGAAGGGTGCTCACAAGAAGCCAAACCCAAAACATTTGTCTTTTTGTTGGTTTTCTATCACTCCATCTGCCAGTCAAGTACCAAGAGGCACTGAAAGACAACAGCTGGGTAGAAGCCATGCAAGAAGAGCTCCAACAGTTTAAAAGACAACAAGTATGGGAGCTTGTACCACTGCCAAAAGATGTAAGTCCCATCGGCACAAAGTGGGTCTTCAAAAACAAAACTGATGAACGGGGCATTGTTGTCAAGAATAAATCCAGGCTTGTGGTTCAAGGTTACAGACAGGAAGAGGGGATTGATTATGATGAAACATTCTCCCCTGTAGCAAGATTGGAAGCTATAAGACTGTTCCTGGCCTTTGCTGTCAACCACAACATGAAGGTGTTTCAAATGGATATCAAAAGTGCTTTCCTCTATGGTACAATTCAAGAAGAGGTGTATGTTTGTCAACCTCCAGGCTTTGAGGATCCATTTTATCCAGATCATGTCTACATGCTAAACAAAGCCTTGTATGGCCTGAAACAAGCACCTAGGGCATGGTATGAAACTCTTTCCACCTTTCTACTCTCAAATGGTTTCAAAAGAGGTACCATTGATAAAACACTGTTTCTAAAATGGAGAGGAAAGGATTTAATGATTGTCCAAATTTATGTGGATGACATTATTTTTGGAAGCACATGTAATAAAATGTGTGAAGAGTTTAGAGAACTCATGACAGCTGAGTTTGAAATGAGTGCAATGGGTGAGCTGCAATGCTTTCTTGGTCTCCAAGTTCAGCAAATGCAAAATGGAACTTTCATTCATCAAAGCAAATATGCTAAAGAACTTTTGAATAAATTTGATATGAATGATTGTAAACTATGCAGCACACCCATGGCAACAAATAAGCTTGTCATGTCTGATGAAAAGGATGAGCTGATTGACCAAACACTTTATAGAAGCATGATTGGGTCTTTACTGTACCTAACTGCATCTAGACCAGACATCATGTTTGCAACATGTGTCTGTGCAAGAAGTCAATCAGCTCCTAGAAAATCAAACCTCATTGCTGTAAAAAGGATATTCAGATACATAAAAGGTGCTCCCACACTTGGTATCTGGTATCCAGCTAATGGGAATATCAAGCTTTCAGGTTTCTCAGACAGTGACTTTGCTGGATGTAACACCACAAGGAAGTCCACATCAGGAGGGTGCCAGTTTCTAGGTAATTGCTTAGTCTCTTGGCAAAGAAAAAAGCAAGCAGCTGTTTCAACATCCACTGCTGAAGCTGAATACATTGCTGCTGCAAGCTGTACAGCCCAACTCCTGTGGCTTCAAAATCAGTTGCTAGATTTTGGTATCACTGCCTTAAAGACACCACTCATGTTGGATAGCCAGGCAGCAGAAAATATCATCAAAAATCCAGTTTCTCACTCTACCACCAAACACATCAACATCAGACATCACTTTGTGAGGGATTGCTATGAAAAAGGTTTGATTTCTCTGCATCATGTTCCAACTAAAGACCAGCTGGCAGATGTGCTCACAAAAGCTTTAGATACTGCCACCTTTGAAAGCTTGGTCTCTAGGATTGGCATGCTAAACATGGAATAACAAGCAACATCTTGTTTTTCTATGAATAAAAGCATTAAAATGTTTTCAGAAAATCAAAAATCCATCCTTAAAAATAGTTAAAAATGAAATTTTCATTAAAATCCTTAAAAGTCTGCCATAACCACTGTTTGTTCAAAAGTCTGCTCTACTTCAAAGTCTGTCCACTGCTGAAAGCCATCCCCTGTTTTCTCATTTCTTTTGATAAACACTGTTGTTCAAAAGCAGTGTCTTATCCACTGATATGCTATCCACTGATAGTGAAAATCATCCACTGCTTCCATTTGTTACCGTTGAAAACACTGCCTTCATCAGTATCTTTCATAAAAGTAATGTCCTTCATTTCACCAGGGGTTGGCATGTGGGCAGTACATAGTGGTCAGACCTTTTGTAACCGCTGCCACGTCAGCCTTCACTTTTTCCTCTATAAAACCCCCACTTCACTCCAAAACAGGGTTTTACTGTCGAATTGAATTCTCAAAAATTCTCTTCTCAAAGCAGTTTCTTCATCAAATTCCTTCAACACCTTCTTCGATCATCATCTTCAAAATGACAAAATCGAAATCATCTGCAAAACCCACTCCCAATTCATCTTTGAAAGAAGCCTCTCAAAAGGCTAAACCCACTGAAATTCCACACAAACCATCTCACAATCTTCTGGGTCTCCTAACAAAACCCGGCACAACAGATGCCTTCAATTCCATCCTTGCTACCATATCTGCATCAAAGTACAAAACTTTGTTAACAGCAGATGCACCAATTTACTTGACAACCCAAAGAGAGTTTTGGAAGAATGCAACCCTTGAAAAACAAGGAGACGCTGTAATAGCCATCAACTCTTCTTTCCCAATCAATTTCTAATGTGTCAAGATTACACCACAATCAATTTCAGAGGTCTTTCAACTCGACGATCAGGAAGGTAAAACTTTCTTTCCCAAAAACGAGTTAAAAATGATTTTCTGGAAAGAGGGTATAATGCAGAAGTCAAAAAGGACACCTTACAAAAAGGTTACTTCCCTTCTGCAACAAGATTTTTATTTCATACCCTTCTAATGTGTGTTTCAAACAAAACCACTGCTAGTGGGAAATCAGATGATCCCATTAAATTGGGTGATGGTTTAAAATATCAGGATTTGACGGAACGAGTTGACAAATTGGATACAGCTGTTGCAGATATCAAAGACATGCTACAACAGTTGTTGACAATACAAAAGATGCAATCCACTGCTGATCCACCTCAAGCACCTGTTATACCACAAGCATCTGCTACAAATGAGCTCTGGAATCTATTTCAACCTTTTCTCCAACAACAAAAACAAATGGCTGATCAGCAACATGATAAACATGTACAAGAGCTGAGAAACATCATGGAGTCTAGGTTCAAGAACACACAATCAGACATCAAGGCTCTCAAGGCCCATTTATTGGAAACCACTGGCACTGCTCCTCCCACTGTGCTCTTCATCGATCAATTACCCCCAGATAATGCCAAAAAGGGGGAGAAAATTAAAGAATGGAAGAAAAAGGGAGTAGATAATGGTCTCTACATAGAACCAGAAATGGAGAATATGACCAAGCAGATACCTTTGCCAGATGGTAGCAAAAAGGTTGATGTTACCCAAAATGCACTTGATGAAGCAATAGCAAGTGTAAAAAGGGACAGAGCGGCAAAGGACATGTCCAGATGGAATAAGGAGAAAAGAGCTTACATGGAGCTGAATGCGCAGGGTTGTTCTGGGCTAAAGGATGTTCAAAATCCTGAGCTAAAAAGAAATCCCACTAGAAAAGTGAGGGAACCCAAGTACACACCATCCAGACTCAAAAAGCATACTCCTAAACCACCATCCAAAAGCCACCAACATCAAACCTCCATCCAAACAGCTGTTGTAACTCCTGCTGTATCAACTACTGCTGGTACTTCAAAGGTTTCAACATCTGTTATCACTTCAACACACACCACTTCAACACACACCACAACCACTGCCTTACCACTACCACCATCACCACCAAAAACAACCTCACCATCATCCTCTCCTGCCAAAAAGCAGAAGACAGCAGGTGTTACAACATCTGCTGTAATGACAACAGTGGTTGAAACACCAGTTGTTTCAACAGCTGTTAGTCAATCACAAACCACTGCCTCTCAAATCACCACCACTGATCCACCCAAAACATCATCTGCCTCTCCTAAAATAAAAAGAAGAAGGATTTTCATATCAGATGATGATTCACCATCACCACCACTAACATCTTTAAAATCTCTATCACTTGTTACAATACCAAAGCCTGTTCCTCTCTCATCAGCTCCTGCACAATAATCAATCCCTGTTATTACTCCTGCAGGTGTCCAATTTCCTCTAGAACTTGAAGCAGTTAGAGAAGAGATCAAATCTTTCTACTATGAGGATGACCCTGCCAAAAGGAAGTTGCCATCAGTCAAAGGATATCCAAGGCCAAACAATATTGAAGAATATTTGAAAGTCAAAGCTAAACAAGCAGAGGATATCTCAAAAAGAAATGCTTAAGGAAAATCTGATAGAGAAATTGGACAGAATTACCAATTCTTGCTCACACAAGTCAGATCCTTAGAGCAATTTGCAAAAAATGTGTGTCAACAAATCTCAGAGAGAGCAGATGAATCTTTGAGAAAAGACTACATTGAAAGCATCATGGCAACAAAGAAATACAAGGGAGAAAAGCACATGTACAAGGAGTGGACCATTCCTGACCTTGAACAAGAAGCAGCCAGGATTCAAGAAATGATAAAGAATAAGGTCAAACACACTCCTCCAGAAAGGTCAAAGTACAAAAAGAATGTGCCTGAAAAATCACTTGAGCTGAAGAGAATGAAAGAGGAATTGGTTGCTGCTGATTATGGGTCCAAAAATCAAGTGATGAGATGGAAAGAAGATAAAGTCAGGGCTACCTACAAAAGTTTGGAGAAATTAAGAAAGAAAGATCCAAATGCTCCACAAAAGCCTGACTATCCTGAAGCAGAGGTTTCAAAAAGACCCTCAAAGCTGCAAATCAGGAGAGCCACTGCTCCAGCTGGTGCAGCCATCTACAAAAGAAGGCCACACAAACAGTTGGGTGCTGAAACAATCCAAGAGCTAATAAAAGGTGATGACCTTGTAAAAGAAGGCATAAAGAAAATGATTGTAGAAACTCTTGGTTTGGACCAACCTGCAAGTACTGCTCAGACAGTCTTAAATAGGCCAGCTTCACCAAACACCTCATCCAATAAAAATCTCCCAAGAAACCCACCAGGCTCAAAAGTACTAAAGTGGGAAACTGACAAACAGACCCATGTATTGACTATGTTCAGGTCTGGTGGAGAAGTGAAGAAAATATCAAGGGAACAAGCACTTGGCCTAAGTCGTGAAGATATGCAGGATCTCCTTGATCTTCCACTTGGTAGGGATGAAGATGACACAGATGCCCTAGATTTTGAGTTACAACTTAAAGGTCAGATAAGGGAGCTGTTGATGAGGCAATAAAGTTCAACAATAATGAAGAGTTTTGGCATTATCTATTCCAGGGGGAGATTGTTGGGATTGAACCCCTCCAGAGGAACAGATAATTAAATCCAAAACTGGATCAAAGCAGTGGATCCAGAATAAGCAGATGTTATGCATACAAGTATCTCCCCTTGAAAGTGGTTTCAACATCTGCTGACCTCCTATCTACTGATCGTGCAAACTACTGACCTACAAACTGCTGATCAAGTAAAGGCCTGATGAAAGACTAAAGCACTGACTGTTCAATCTACTGCCTTGAGTCAAGCACTGCTGATCAGGACAAGTACTGTTGGGTTCATAGCAGTGGAAGGATGCGGCAGTTGTTTAGATGTATTTTGTTAAATGAAATGTAATAGCAGTAGTTAGTATAGTAGTGTTTGTATTGATCAGAGGTTAGAGTTTGTTAGGAGGTTAGATGTCACTTTCATGGTGACGTCAGCTTAGATGCTCAGTGGTTTGCTAGTGCCTATAAATAGAATAGTGCTCTGTACTGTTCTATTAGCTCTTTGCAAAATTCTCTTCCTGCACGAACAAACACTGAGCTCTGGCTAAGGGGGAGTTTGTATTCAACATTGCATTGTAATCGTAATCGAAATAAATTCAATCTTTCGGTTCTTTGTGAAAAATGTTCGATCAAAGCAAATCTCTCATTTGATTGTGTGTAAAGTTTGTTTCCATCTTAATTCCGCTGCACAACTCATCCATCTTCATCTAATTCAAATGTAAAAACACAATCAAAACCAAACTCAGATCCAACAATGTCTTAGAGAGGTCAACCTTTTGCACCAAAGGTTGATCATTCTCGCTTCTCCTCCTTTGGTACCAATCATTACCCAAAGGGCATGGAATGTGGTTCCTGAAGTCATCATACAGGCCGAGTGGTATGCCATGCATCCGGAGCCCCCTCGAGAAGTGCTACAAGGGGTTCCGGTTGGTGTCGCTCCTCCTCCACAAGATGTTGAAGAGAATGACGCTGCCTTCTTCCTCCCAAGAGAGATAGAAGAATGGCTTTAACGCCCCTCGACTCGGAGTTCTACAAGACTTTTAGATACCGGAAGACTATTTCCAGAATTTTGGTTCTTATTGTAGAAGTAGAACTCCTTAGAATGATTTTACGTATCACTTGACCTATCTAATTTAGGACCATTAACTTTTATTTTCTGCTTTGTTTTCCATTTTCTAGGACTACTATGTAATTCTCTCTATGACTTAATGAATGATGGTTTTAGTTAAACTGGTGTTTGGATGGTGTTGAAACAAATAAAACACACTCAGGATGGCAAAGGATGCAAGGCAAACTTGAACCAGCACCCCATGCAGGAAAACAGGGCCATCCGACGAACTTTCTTTATTAGAGCAAGTTCAGCACGGGCCGTGTCCGCCCAACACGGCCCTGTGCTGCACAGTCTGCAGAAATGACCCAGTTCAGGTAAACTGGACACGGGCCGTGTTGACCCAACACGCCCCCGTGTCAAGGCTTCTGTTTCTTTTGTTTAAACTTTTGTTACTAGCACCTGAACACGGGGCCGTGCCCGGACAACATGGGGCCGTGTCCAGGCGCCCAGTAACACAAATTTTTGCTTTTTCACACCTTTTACACATTCAATCAACCTAAAAACTTATTTTTGGGACACATTGAGGACAATGTGTAATTTAAGTGTGGGGGGATGCTAAAACCTTGAATCTTGCAAGTCCTAATAACAAGCCTTACACAAAACTCTATTGGAACCGCTAATCACCCTAATTTTTTTCAAAAAATTTCATTTTTTTTACTTGTCTAGGTTTAATTTGGGAATTTCAAAATTCTAAAAAGGTTATATTTTTACAAATTTACAACCGATAGCGTCGTGATAAAAAGAATTAACATAAGAAAATTATGAAAAGGCATGACAAGCTTAGTTAAAATTTAATTGTATATACTTGATCACATAAAAACCCATTCCCACAAAAGTGATTTTTGAGCCTTTATCGAGCATACAAATACATATCTTTAAATTAAATGCTCATTTTTCGTTTCTTGTGTGAATAGCCGCTTGGTTCTTTCAACTCTAGAACTTGCCACGACGATACATTCTCGGTCCTTACCAACTTAAACCTGAGTAAGTAAATGATGGAGGCATTAGGACTAACCCTTTTTATTTCTACACCATTATTTTTTTTACCACCTACCCAAAATCCCCCTAGTTAACCCCTTTGAGCCTAAACCTTTTCATTTCTTAACCCAAACCAAACACCCTTTCACCCACCAAAACCTTTTTATTTTTAACCCTTTGTTTTAGTAACAAGCTCGGTTTTTCGTATGACTTTCAAAATATATATATATATAATATATATGTTGATGATGAAGCAAAAGAAATAAAAACAAGCAAGTTCATCAAAAATAACTTTGTTTGAATTATGGCTTCATCAAAATAAATAAAAAATAAATAAAAAGTCTTACGAAAACCGATGCTTTTTACGCTTTTCGCCCTTTTCTACTAACCACTAACCCAACCACCTACCTTTAACCCAAGCCTAACCCTTCACTCAAAAGTCTTCTTGATATTTACAAAGGTATATAGTTAAAAAGGAGGAGGATTGATTGCTTGGCAAGCCTATGGTAGGAATAAGTTCCATGCCGCTCTTGAGTGGTTCACTAAAATACATCTTCGGCCGAGTGTTGGGTGATCCCCCGTGAGGTATGTGAACTTGTATATAAATAGAATTTTAAAGAGGCATGTTATGCCCTAATAAGTAATTTATCTTATGAAAAGTTTTAAATAAATCATGACGAATAGGATTGTAAATAAATAAAAATAAAACTTAATAAAGAATCTTGGAAATCCCGACACTCTATGACAAGCCCAAAAACCTTCTCTTCTACCCATTCCATTTGGGAGTGTGAAGCCACATTATAAAGAGTTTTGCTTGAGGACAAGCAAAGATTCAAGTGTGGGGGTATTTGATGTGTGCAAAATGCAACATATAAATTACATCAATTGTGGCATAAAACTAACCCTTTTTTAGTACTAATGTTGGAAAAAGTGTGTTTTTGTCTTCCTTTTGTATTTTCAGGATTAAATGAGCTCAAATTAACAAAAGAAGCAAAAAGGTAGCTAAATCTAACATAAATACAAGAAAAGGAACAAACGTGGCATGCCGACCTCCCCGAAAGCATCTTCCTAAGCAAAACAAGAGAACAGAAGGCTAAACACGCCCCGTGCTCAATGAGCACGGGGGCGTGCCCAAGTGTCAGCATAAAAGACAAAGTTGTAGAAGCTTCCATCGCCCACCATGAGGCCGTGCTCAGTGGACACGGGGCCATGGTTAACTATAAGATTCGCAGAATCCAGGCAAATCTTGATAGTACAGATATGCTTCTGCATACAGGGTCGTGCCCAGCGAACACGGGGTCGTGGTCAACTAATGCAGACAAAAGCAATTAATGAAGACAGAGAAGAGGATGGACACGGGGTCGTGCCCGAGCTTCTGTTCCGCCTATAAATATGAGTGTTTGGCTCAAGCTCAAACCATCCCTTGGCACACCACCTCTCTCACACTTCACCCACTACCCACCACCATCATAACACCATCATCCACCACCATCATCCATTGTCCATCATAGAGTGTGTGAGTCGTCTCGGGATCCAAGATTGATCGTAAGAGTTCTTGACAATCAAGGCCATGTTTGCCTAAGTCTCTTACATCACTTGGTGAAGACAAAGTGTCTAGTGTAATACTTTTTATTTTTAATCTTTTCGCACTTTTTAATTGGTTATGTATTAATGACTTTAATAACTAGTTTCTTATGTTGAAGGTGATTCTTCCTTATCGTTTGTCCGTGGTGTCTTGGCATTATTTTACTGTCTATATAAAATAAAAGATTTTCACCATTCATATCTCCACGGTCTATATGGAGGTATGTTGGCTACTTGGTCGGGGGTTAAGGGAACGGTTTGGTAAGAGTCTTGCCATAGTTCAGTGTATAGATCCTGCAAAGGACCTGGGTCAAATTTAGTAGGACCTCCTTCAATACTTAACGGTATTGGATGGCGGGGGTCCAAACTCTTTGATCCCCTCATAAGTTAAACTACTATTAAAACTTTAACCTGGCTACTTAGGACTGTATCCCTGCTGACTTAGACTACTTAGCCGAGGGTAACGTCGCCTTCAAAAGAGGGGGCCTACCACAATATGCATTAATAACTTAATTAATTATCTTTCAATAATCCGACCCTTTAGGATTGTATCCTTGCTGACTCAAACTACTGGGTTGAGGGTAACGTCACCTCCAAAAGAGGGGCCTACTACAATAACTAAGATAATCTCTTAAATAGTGCAAAAGTGCGGAAATAATCAAAGGTTACACTAAACACGAGTCGGAGCCAAGTGATTCATCTTGTCTATCTGTTTTTCTTTTATTTTTATTTTTCAGCATTTTGGTTAGTTTTTATTTTCTTAGTTTAAAACATTTTTCTAAACTTTTGATTTGATTAGACATTGAGGATAAACCGGTACTAAAAGCTCTTGTGTCCTTGGACGACCTCGGTATCTTACCAACACTATACTACTCTCACGATGGGTGCACTTGCCCATATGTGTGTTTAGTGTTAGTAAATATCGTGTTTTATAAATTTAAAACTTGGCTAAAGAAAGTGTAAAAGGGCTTAAAATAAACATTAAAACCATAACACACTTCACGCACATCAATACCTCTTAAGGATATAGAGGTAAATGAACAACTCAAGTTTGTAGAAAAGCCTCTACAGATTGAAGACAGGAAAGTCAAGAATCTCAAGCACAAGAGATTAGTTCTGGTTAAAGTGAAGTGGGACTCCAAAAGAGGACCTGAGTTTACATGGGAACTTGAATCTGAAATGCAAAGGAGATATCCGCACTTGTTCCAGTAGATCTCGAGGACGAGCTCTAAAACAAGGTGGGGAGGATGTAACAACCCTCAATAAAACCGACACTCTCGAATGTTTCCGACACCCTATTATATTTTAAAAATGTCTCAATATGTCTTTAAATACACCCCGTATGTGAAAACCGAGCCCGAAATACAGTATAGCATTAAAAATAAAATTTAAAATCTGATTATTAAGTTGAGGCGGGCCGCGTAGACCCACCCCAACCATTTACGCGGGTGGTATCAAGGATAAAAACTGATTTCGTAGGTTTCTTTAGTTTAGGCGGGCCGCGTAAGATCCCCCCTAAGCTTACGCGGGCCGCGTAAGATCAAAATAGTGGCGCAGCCCGGTGATGACACGTGTCATCATCGTGTCAAGTCTAGTTGGTGATCCGGACGAGCTACGCATTCACCGGAGGTCAACGCGGGCCGCGTAGCCCTATGGTTACTCTTACGCGGGCCGCGTGAGAACCAGAATTCAGCACTATATAAAGGAGCCATCGGATCTTCAGTCAGTTCGTCCCGTTTTCATTTGTCAATCACAATTTCTGAATTATAGGCTTTATAAAGCTGGTATTATACCCCCTAATTAGCGAGGTTCTGCTCCGTTGTAAGTATTATAACCCCAGTTTCGTACTAGATACGTTGCCCGATTGATTTATGGTTCCGTAACAACTGTCGTGGTTCTGCCCGACGTAGTTGTTGGAATACCGTCTCGGGGAGGGTATCATTAATATTTTTCAAAGGGTTATTATACTAATCTATGTACATTTATGTAAATTATAGATTAATCCCAGGAAACCCTTACGCAAAGTCTAAGATAGCAATGTGAGTTTATCCTCTTTTTGTTAACCTTTTTGTAATATTTTACAAAACCTTAAATGTTTTACAATGTGATTAAGCAGTGATTGAGTCTTTGTAGTTCTTCAATTACTACCGGTATGTTGGGGTTTTGTATACAAAATTTACTACACTGTGAGTAGTAAGTCGGGACGACAATACGTTACCATTGGACAACGAGTTAGCCAATGTGTAATATGCTCTCAATACTATTTTAATTTATAAAATGTTTCTTGATTAAACTGGGATTCACTCACCAGTATTTCCCACTGAAATGTTTTTAAAAAACGCGTTTCAGGTAACACAATGTGACAGCCAATTAGTAAAAAGCCAGCTGGAGAGCACTGAAGGCTTGGGAAAAAAATGTGGCTATAAAAGTTACCTAAAAGACGATGTTTTAAATTCAATAAAATAGGGTTTATCCCTATAAACGTATTGTAATAAGAAACTTGGGTTTTACCCATGTGATTATTAATATTAAATATGGTGGTTTTACTCTGATAAACATTTCCTAACTACGGTCCTGATGTAATTTCCGCTGCCAAATTAACCAACTGATACCACCAAAATTCTGAGTTCGCGTCCGCCCGTTCCCGGGACAGATAAGGGATCGGGGGTTGCGACAATATCACAGTCGTAATCACTTAGAATTTCCATCCATTTTCTTTACCTCATGTTTAATTCTTTTTGCCCAAATATGTATCTTAAGCTCTTATGATCTGTATAGACAGTAAACTTACTTCCATACAAATAATGTCTCCAAATCTTAAGGGCAAAAATTATTGCTCCTAATTCTAAGTCATGCGTCGTATAATTTTCTTCGTGCTTCTTCAATTGTCTCGAGGCATACGCAATTACCTTCTTGCGTTGCGTTAGCACACATCCTAATCCTAGCTTAGAAGCATCGCAGTAAACTTCAAAATCTTCGGTCCCTTCTGGTAAGGCAAGAATTGGGGCGTTTGTTAACTTTTGCTTCAAAATCCTAAAGGCCTCTTCTTGCCTAGGTCCCCATTCAAACTTAATTGCTTTACAGGTTAGCTTAGTTAATGGCACAGCTATTTTAGAAAAATCCTTAATGAATCGCCTATAGTATCCAGCTAACCCTATAAAGCTTATAATTTCCATAGCTGATTACGGAACCTTCCATTTGGTGATTGCTTCTACCTTGGAGGGATCTACGTGAATACCTTCGTGATTCACCACATGTCCTAAAAATTGTACCTCCTGTAGCCATAATTCACACTTCGAGAATTTAGCGTAAAGCTTTTCCTTTCTTAACAGAGTTAAGAGTGCATGTAGGTGCTGACAGTGCTCATTCTGGCTTTTGGAATAAATAAGTATATCGTCGATGAAGACAATTACAAATTTATCCAAGTACGGTTTACAGATTCTATTCATCATCTCCATAAATGCTGCAGGAGCATTTGTTAATCCAAAGGGCATGACTGTAAACTCGTAATGTCCATACCTAGTTCTGAAAGCAGTTTTAGGTATGTCTTCTTCTTGTACTTTCAACTGATGGTATCCTGAGCGTAAATCTATCTTAGAAAAATACCTAGCTCCTTGAAGTTGATCAAAAAGATCATCAATCCTAGGTAATGGGTATCGATTCTTAATTGTAACCTTATTCAATTCCCTATAATCGATACACATTCTCATCGACCCATATTTCTTTTTCACAAACAACATTGGAGCTCCCCACGGGGATGAACTAGGTTGTATAAATCCTTTGCTTAGTAATTCATCTAATTGATTTTTCAGTTCTAACATCTCGGTGGGTGCTAACCGATAAGGTGCCTTGGCAATCGGTGTAGTTCCGGGAATTAGATGAATTCTAAATTCGACTTCCCTATTGGGTGGTAATCCCGGTAGTTCTTCTGGGAATACGTCTGGGTATTTTGCTACTACAGGAATTTCTTTAAGTTCCTTACCTTTCGTGTTAATGATTACTGGAATCATATATATTAATTCTTGTTTTCTTGAATAACTGGCCAACTTCATTACTGAAATGAATTTCAGTGGCTTTCGTGGCTTATCCCCTGTAATCACTACTAATTCTCTTGTGGGTGTATGAATTTCTATGGAATTGTTATCATAGAGAATTCGAGCATGGTTGGCTACTAACCAATCCATTCCTAATACAATATCGAATCCGGCTAAATTCATAGGTAACAGGTTTGCAGAAAATTTATGGCCTAAGAGTTCTATCTTTCCTTCTTGCAAAACCTTATATATTTTAACAGAATTCCCATCTGCCGTTTCGACTGTAAAAATCTGCCTAAGATTGGTTAAGGGTAAGTTAAGAGCTTGGCAGAATGAAGTATTTATAAAACTTTGGTTTGCACCAGAGTCAAATAATACTTTTGCATAAACGTCGTGAACTAGGAACGTACAAGCTATCACGTCAGGGATTGGTTCTGCTTCCTGAGTAGTCAACTGGAAGACTCTTGGGTTTTTCTTGGTAGTTCCTTCTGCAGGTTTGGCTTTGTTATCGGCTGGTTTGACCAATTTTGGGCAGTCTGGCCTAAAATGTCCAGTTTCTCCACAGTTGTAGCAGATGGTTGATTTCTTCCTCCGGCAATCTTCTTCTTGATGCCCTGGAATTTTGCAGAAATTGCAATACCCCTTGCATCTACCAAAATGCTTTCTTTTACAGGTATTGCAAAGTGGAACAGTGGAAGATTGCCCAGTTCCCTTTATCTTGAAATTACTACGGTTACCCACACGGAATCGTTGGGTAATCTTTTGGGCCACTTCCTTTTTCTGGTTTTCTTCTCTCGTGTGTACCAGCCCGTCAGTTAGGGTGTTAGCTAATTCCACAGCATCGTCAATAGTGCGAGGTCTCGCAGCTTTAACGATATCACGGATTTCACCAATCAATCCCTAAATATAGCGAGAGATAAGTACTGGTTCTGGCGAAGCCAGGGTAGGTACAACTCTAGCATACTCAAAGAATGTCGAAGTATACCCTCGACAGTCTACATCCATCATCCGGTGGTTCAGAAATTTATTCGTCATTTGTTCTTTCTCATATTTGGGACAGAATTTTCTTTCGACCAGCCTTTTAAATTCTTCCCAACTCATGGCATAAGCCACATCGCTTCCCTTGGCTTGAAGTACCGTATTCCACCATTCTAGCGCCCCTTCTTTGAAAAGATGTGACGCGTACATGACCTTGTCTTCCTCGGCACATTTACTTATTTTAATCACCGCCTTGGTTTTCTCTAACCAACGCAGTGCAGCAGTCTCCCCCTCGTTGCCTACAAATTCAACTGGTTTACAGGCAAGAAACTCCTTGTAAGTGCAACCAGGCGTTGCAGCTTTCATTTTCTTAAGGAGTGGGGCTTGCATCCCATCGTTGTCGTTATTAGTATGGTTGCCGCCTCCGTTTACACTATTACTGAAATTGTCTCCGTGTGTACGATTGCTAGGAATAATTTGTTGAGGTTCAACTGGGTTCCCTCTCGTCGTACTTCCAGGAGATCTGTTCTCCCACCTCCCGGATTCTATTCCCTGCGTCCACCAGCTCCTCGCCAAAATGGCGGAGTTCAGCCAAGTTCTCATTGCTCATTGGTGGGTTTGGTCCAGGCTCTGGGTCGAACTGAGGGAAAAAGGTATAAGGGTTATTTAGGAGGTTCTGAAACTGCCAGTCGTTGGTCCACCATTCTTCCATTTCTCCTAGAGGTCGTGTGTTAACAAGGGGATCTGGGATGGCCAGTTCCAAGTTCACTGGAAGTTGGGTTTCGGCAGGATAAGTGAAGAGGTTTTCATTGGCAGGCCTAAGGATATCACAACTTGCCAGTATACGATCCAATTCCTCCTGCAATGGCAATTCCTCGGCTTGCCTAGAACTTTCCCCAATCTCTATTCCTTTCCCTTTATCCATGGGGTCTTTAGTCTTGGCAACTTTCCTAGTTGTTGGTTTCTTCCTGCGTACACGCCTCCAGCCCACGAATCTTCTTCTTTTCTTCAGCTTTGGTTTCTCCGGAGGTTGAGCTTGGAATTCCATAGGTTCATCGATGTCGGCCCAATAACTGGAAAAACCCTCTAAAACTTCCATTTCAGCAGAATGGATAGTGATATTCTGAAGAGCTTCGGATAACTCATTCATGCTGTCAGCATATATGCAGAAATCCACACAAAATGTTAAGTTTTTTTTACAGGCTAATATTGAGTATAACCATTCAAGTATCATTGTTCAAACAGAAAAATGACAAACATTGCGATTTTTATATATGTCTATTACACATTACAACTAAAATTCAAAATATACTAGGGGTTGTGTAGTCTATCTTGGAATATTATGTTCAACATGCCTTTATATAAGGTTTATTCTATCTTTTCTTACTAAGTTGTTTATCTAATGGGCAAGGTTTCTTTAAAGTTTCTGGCTTATAGATGATATGGGTGCTAGTACTGGGTCAGGGTGTTGGCAGTTTAATTAAAAGTTAACATTTACTGCTGTAGTGGCTAACATATAGAGATTTGCCCATGGTTTATCTAATTCATTTTCCCATGGTGGGTTATTGCCTATTTCCTGAGTTTCCTTATTAATCATCACTCCTTTTGGTTGTGACTTCTTTATTTTCTCTTGACTTTTTCTAATAATCCAACTTCTTTTCTTAAAGGTAAGTGGTTTCTCAAACTGTGCCTTACGAACAAATATTCCTTCCTCAGTATCTGCTGAGTATGAAGTTTCCTTTTCTGTTGGTGAACTATCTAATTGACGATAGATGTCCGAAAGTCTTTGCTTACCCATACTGTAAACAAATAGTTAAATAACACAAAAACACATAATCACCGGATGGCAATCAGAAAAATTAAGTATTTCTAAATACTTAATTGGCTTAAATCAGTGGCTCTGATACCACCTTTTTCTGTCACGGCCCCCGTCCCGGTTTTACCCGGTCCAGGAGCCGTGGGATAGAAACCCGTGGTATTAATTGATTGAGTTGACAGCGGAAGATTTAACAGGATCTTTTAAAACTTGAAATGCCCGATTATTTTATTTCATAATTCAGGATCAACCCCGTAATTTACAATAGAGGAATTTCACGAGGAAATTCCCTAATTTACAAAACATGTTTATTTGTTTAACTGAGCCACTACTTCAAGCTTTGTTAGTGCTCCGTAGCACTTTTCCTTGGTTCACAGTAGTCACCTGAAACAAGTTTTAAAAATATTTTATCAGCGGGGAAATATTGGCGAGTCACTCAAATTTGATAAAACGACACATAGTTATAAATTACAACATAAGAGCGATTACAATGGCTTCTATCTTATTTTTATCTGGCGCCGTGTCACCTCCTGGTGACGATGGTCATATCACTATTGGGTCCTTTCACCCAAGTAGTGATGATTATCATGGTTAGGTTAATGAACCTAACCGTGAGAAATTAGTAATGTGCACAATACCCCACTAGCCAGTGATTCAAGATAACCACGACTTAATCCCTGTAATTATAACTTTTGAAATTGTTTGGAGTATTGTAAAACATTATTGATAAAAAGAGAATGACTCACATTGCAGATTTAAACGGGCAGAGTTTAGCCTTGTAACCTAAATTAAATAACAATGCATACGAACTAGGTCAGTAACTAATACAACATTTATGATAACTCACGAGATTAAAACCCTCACGACGAATGACAAAGTGCAATACTTAAACATCCATCGAATTCACGACGAATGACAAAGTATAGCCCTAATGTGGGCAGCACTTAAACATCCATCGGATAGTTTCAATCGATCGGACATTGAATCGTAGCAGCGATCGAGTTAATACCCTGTATCGTAGCAGCGTTTTGCTATTGTAAATATGATTTTTGAGCAGTAGAACTTCGTTTTTGATTAAAACTTTCGACACCAGTGAACTGCTCATGGCCAACTCTATTTATAGCTGATTTTTGGGGTTTACGCGGCCCGCGTAAACCCTTTCTTGATCCTTACGCGGCCCGCGAGGGCTCCTAGTCTACGTGTAGGCTTGATGTGTCACGAGTAGGTTTGCCAGGTGGACGACACGTGGCCCAGATGCTTATCCGGTCAAATGTTAAGTTGACGCGGCTCGCGTAAGCATAAGCTTACTCTTACGCGGCCCGCGTGAAACCCAAAAACTTTGTTTTCTTGGTTTTTCATGCACGTTAGGGTTTCAGGTGTCCGGGTTTTCACTTACGGGTCGTTTTTGGGACATTTTTGTAGGTCCTTACAAAAGGGGCGGTCGGTCGGATGGCATCTCGTCCGGATGGCAGCCCGGTCGGATGTCACCTTGATCGGATGGCTGCCCGGTTGGATGGCTATCCGGTCGGATGTCGCTTGGTTCGAGTGCTCGGTGCGACGAGTTTTTCCGTTTCGATTGTGATTCCGAGCGTTTCGATGCGATAGAGTTTCCTAGTCAAATTACTTTTAATCCCAACTACTCATATCTCGCACTAGCTCTTCTCCACTAATTATCATACCATTTCGATTGCGATTGAGTTCGATTGCATTTCGATTGATTACCACAACATAACATAAATAAACATGCACAAGTAACACATAAGGCACACACACACGTATAACAATAACCGAAATGCGTAAATCGAGTTTGCGAGTGCGATAGCGATAAAGCGGTTAAACATGCGATAAATAGCGATTACGATGCGATTATTAATAGATAGGCCACATAATACAACTAAATCAAAAATAAAACAGACTAATTACAAGTCAAAGAAGTCAAAACAGGAATTGAGCAAGGAGGGACAGATCGCAATTAGCAATTTTTTCTTCCTTTGACTTTCGAAAACACGGGGTGTTACACGTCACTTAAAGGATACATGTTAAAATGAGGGGGAGACTTATTCAAGTTGCACTCTTTTTCCCTTGACTAAGTTTTGTCCCATTGGGTTTTCTTAATAAGGTTTTTAATGAGGCTACATACCTGATCCAGAAGTATTAGGGGGAGACAATACGCGCTACACTCTTTTTCCCTTAGCTATGGTTTTATCCCACTGGGTTTTCCTAGCAAGGTTTTTAATGAGGCAGCATCACCAAGCGTATTACAAAAATACTGTACTGTTTCATCATGTGGATCATCAAGGGGGAGTGTTACGAATATATCATTTATAGTGACTCTCTACATCCTTAACTACTCATTGTATTTACTCTTATGTTAATGTTGAGCCTATAAATAGAGGCTTATTATTTCATACATATACATCAATAAGAAATTCATCTCCCATTCTCCCATTCTTTTATATACATTGCTAATAGTTTCTAGTTATTACATAACATTTCCCAAGTTTTTCGTTTTATTATAAATTTTGAAAGTTAATGCACCGCAACGTGCGTGTTGGGTTCAACATTTTTTCGTATATTTTTTCCCGTTTGACTGGCCCATCACAGCACATCTATTTTTCTCCGTTTATCAAGTTCGACCAACGCGCAGGTCCTGGATTGACTTAGTTATTTTTTTTCTATGTTTTACTTTTCTGTTTAATTTCTCTGTAACGAGTGTTCGTGATTCAAAGATTTCATGTCTGCTTTTTGCTCGGCGTTATTTTTTTATTTTTATTTAATTTGTTTTTGCGAGCTTTTCCGGTGTTGGTGGTCGCTAACAGTGGTATAGAATTGGTACTACTTGACACAGTTTTACAACAACCGCTGCAACGCAGGGGCTTAATACTAGTGATAGATATACATGGATGACAAACATCCCGAGTCTGACTGGTATACCCTAAACACCAGGGACGGGTATATCCGAAATCCAACGGGTATGAGATCAAATATCAAATTAGGTGCTACCCGGCCTGATTACCTAAAACCACATACCCGTTTACCTGAATTATATACCCGATTTTTTTTTATTTTCCCTTAACCCTTGTCTATTAGTGTTTTATTTTAACACGTTCATTATCTGGAAAATTTAATTTTCTTTTAAAATAGTATAATATAGTATTATTTATATTTTGCATGTTGTGAATACATGACGCCCCGTTTGCGGTATGCATATATAATGTATATATGTGTGCATGCTCGGGGGGCTAAAATGAAAGTGCACTAATTTTAACGTTATTTTACTAATTTCATGAAAATAACATTAAAAGAGGGGGATGGTTAATCATGCATCATATGGTGGCGTTGATAGCCGGAAGACAAGGGACTACATGCACTAATCGGCCTTTGTATTTATTGCTGTTGAGTGTTATGTGCCTTATGTCCACGGCTTGATACAAAACTATTATCGAGCCGGGGGGTCTCACTGGAAGCAGCCTCTCTATTCCTACGAGGTAGAGGTAAGGCTGTCTACATCTTACCCTCCTCAGACCCTACCTTAACTTTGCTATTTGTGGGATTTACTGAGTATGATGACGATGATGATGATGATGATGATGATGAAGTATATACATGAATTTATATAAAAAATATAATGATACTTTTTATTTATAATAAAAAGACTACACCCATGATCTAGGCTCAATAGAACGACCTAACCGTACGAACTGAGGTCATCGTGGGGGAGTACCTCAATATACAAAGAGAGTAACAAACTTCATAGTCTATTCTTATTTAAATCTGAGATATCAATAGAGGTTAAACATATGACTTTTGATGATTTGTAAATCATATATGTTAGAGAAAAGTGAGGTCGCTTTGAATGGAATTGGGAGCATAATTCCTAGAACTCTCCTAGAACCAGGATAGTGTTCCATGACCATAACGGACACAACTATGAGGTATTTAACCAAATCAGGAAGAGTAATGTGTGATGTGTAATAACGTGTACATAAAAAGGGGTTGGTTCAAGGACATCGCGTCTACTAACCACTAGGAGACTAAGTACATATCACAAAGGAGGGTTCAAAGGAAAACCTATCTATCCTGCATTGCTTAACCGCTGAAATTTTATCGTGACACTTAAGTGTATGGGACGAACTCCATTCATGTGGGGGGGGGGGGGTTGTTGGAGATTTTATAAATAATATTATATTATGGGTTAATATAATGATTATTTAACAAGTAAGCCAAGATGGATAACATATCTTAAGCATTAAGTTTGTGTGTTGGAACCGTAAATGTGTGGGAAATTATGCTTGTCCCATATAGGTGTAGAGATAGACATTTTGTTGATTTGAAAATAAAATTCTCTACAGGAATGTATACCTATGTGACAAGTCACAACCAGTGGCAGCCAGGAGGGTGCTTTGCACCCGAAACGCGCCCGCGCCCGGGACGAGGGCGTAATGTGGCGTTTTGATGGCACACTTTGCACTTCGAACGCTCGCATCGCCGTTTGTAGACGCCTTTACTCTTTTTTGGTGCAGCTCGAGCCATGTAGCTTGGTTTGGTTAACTGGTGTGATCTAGACCCTTCACTTTCTCACTTCTGATCAAGTTTTAGCAATAATGATGCAACTGAATTATGAAATTAATTCAAAATTTAATTTTTCCATAATCATTCTGGTTTTATATACAAGATTTTGTGTCTTGTTAAAATACAGAGGAAAACCATAGATTTCATATGGTCCAGACACCACCCACAAACACTAACAAATTCCCTAATTTTGCTTCGTTTCGCGCTCTTGTTTCAAGTAGTTTTTTAGGTGCTTAGCTATCCCCGGCAATACAATCTACTATGGCTGTTGTACCCTTGGAAACAGACAGGTTCATCTGGGTGGCCCGAAATCTGTTTTAAGGGAAGCGTGTTCCACACGTGCCTCAGTCGCCTTTATTTTATGCATTTTCTTTATTTTGTTGTATCTGTTCTTTGTCTTTGTTTAGATTTCGTACTGTGTTTTGTTTCCGTTTGGTTTAAGTTCCTATTTATGTACTATAATCCAAATATGGTATAATAAAATTGTTATTTTATTTTTATTTCTTGAACAGATGTCCTACAAGCTTAAAAAAGATTTTTAAAACACCATTCCTTTCTGTTTTAAAAGTTTTTTTATTACATAGCAGTTTGTTAAACTTTTTATTTTCTTTCTACAAATCTGAGTAAGTTTGTTTGGTTTTGTGTAAACCAACATTTCTGGAAACAGATTGTATTTTTTGTCTCGTGTTTTAGAAATGCCTACGGTTTAAGCAACCGCATCAACCACTGTTGGATCCACATCCACTACCATGGGACCATTAGTTAGTAACCAAGCAACCCAAAGCTATGGCTAATCATGCTGAGAAACCCGAAAAGTTTATTGGTTTCAACTTGAAGAGATGACAGCAAAAGATGTTGTTCTATCTTACCACTTTGAACCTTGCATGGTTCTTGATTGAGTCCCATCCTTTTCTCGCAGAAGGGACATCTGATGTCCAATATGTGAGTGTTGTTGATGCTTGAAAACATTTTGAGTACCTATGCTGCAACCATGTGTTGTGTAGGATCGTTTTACCAACCAAATGAGTCAATCAGAGGCAATACACAACTGTTTGAGAGGCGAAATCAAACAAACAGCTTAGAATCAGTAAGAATTGAGTAGAAACAGAGTATTTCACTTTAAAACTAGCTTCTCATTCAAAATATACTTGATTACACGGTGGAATTTCAGCAGCACTTCGTGACACAATTCCTAATTCCATATAAAAATGAGAAGCAAACACACATATATATAGGTCTGCTAATTTCGTTTGAAATGACACCTTGTCATTTCAAGCGGAATTAACATGTTAATTTCGTTTGAAATGACAAGGTGTCATTTCAAGCGAAATTACCACTAAACTTCATAAAATTACATGCAGACCCCTGTACAATCTACAAACATGACCTAGACTAATAGACGTAGGCTATAGACATTATGCACCAACAAACTCCCCCTTGGATATTGCCGGAGTCTTCAGTCAGGTCTTCAGCTCTTTCTTCACAGCGACTTAAACTTTTTATCTCTTGGCTTAGGCTTCCTCAGCAACTGCTTCCTAAGCTTTTCGTTCTCGTCAACCTTCTTCTTTTCTTCAGCAGCCATTCATTGAACGATAGTATGCCTCAGCATGTTATCTCTGTCTTCACGTGCTTTACATTCTTTCTCAGCCTTTAACTTCTCTTCTTCTTCAATCTTTCGCCACTTTGAATTCCATTTACTTTCAGCATTTATTCCTTTCTGAAAACAAATAGACACAACCTTCTGAAATTGCATCGCTTGTTCTCTATCTTCATCTTTAAACCATATCTTGTTCACAAACAAACATTCTATGTCTTTCGCAGAACAGTTTACCAGCCACAGAGGATCATACACAAAGATTTCTCTAACTTCATTTTCAGCCTTGTAAGTGATTACAGCTTCAGTTGACATACAGCTGTAAACCCAACATATAAAACCTTTATAAAACTCTTGTTCCATTTTCGGCATAGGGATATTCTTGATCACTCTAGGCTTCTTCACATGTAAAATTGTCTCTTCAACTCCTGTCACTGGATCTACCCTCTTAACTTTCTTCGGGTAATGAGGCTTCCAGTGCATGAAGTTTTTCAACGATTCATACTTTATCAAACCCCACATAGGCACATCGTTCTTTCTGATTGGATAATCCAAAGTTCTAACCTTTGACAACTCTTCTACATCCCACCAGGGTAGGGACATAATATCATAAAGGCGTTCAAAGTATTGCACACCATATTCCCTTCTGATCGCATATGCATTCACTTGTGGCAAGAAACCCCAGCTGATGATGTCACCAAGTGATACATCTCTATCTCTCTTGTAAAACTTCAAACGACGTTTGAACTTTCTTTCATTACTCTTCCTGAACCACTTCTTGCGTTCTTCACTCTGTGGATCTTTTGTCGTACCATCAAAGTTCTTGTCTTTCAAACACTCAGCAACCTTCCTTCTCAACTCATCTGCATTCTCTTGATTGAAGAACTTAAATAGAGTTGGAAAATTTGAAGTGTCTTCATTCACACTTTCTTCATCAGTACAATCTTCAACCTCAACTCGATCATAGTTATCAGCTTCATCAACATACTTGTACTCATATTCAGGCTGTTGATTGATATCAAAAGCATTTAACTCTTCTTCGAAGTCAAACTTGAAATCTGGATCATCAATACGCGTCATTTCTTTAATATCAGCCATTGTATACGTATGCCTGAACTCACCTTCCTCTACTTCAGGCTCCAGACGAAGAATCAATTTTTCAACTTTATCAACGTTTTGATCAACCATATTCTCCCCCTCTCCTGTAGCATCTTCTCCTTCTTCATTTGCATCATCATGCATATAATCATCAACAGTTTGTTCATTTGATGCTTCAGAAATTTTAACACCAGAAGTACCCTGATCGTCATCATCATTTCCATCATTGTCGTTATCACTACTACTTGCAAAGATTACATCATCTGCATCATCTTCGTCATCTTCATCATTGTTATGGGTGAAATTCTGAACCCATATCCTGGAAAATATCTTGGTTTATATCTTGGTTATGTAGTATCTGTTTACATCCGGGATGCTGGTTCAGGATATTGGTAACATCCTGAATGGTGTCCTCAGGATTACTAATGGATTATGTGCAGGTACGTGGGTTAGAAGCTGGCAACGTTCATAAGACTCATTCCGCGAAAGAATCGGTCCAAGTCATTCGAATAAAGACGTTGAAGCCGTATTACTCGGTCAATAACGTTCACAATGGAATATTCGGAGTACCCCATATTTGTAGGGATTATTGTTTGTAATTCGTTACTATAAATAGGTAGGTATACCAGATCGAATAGGACATCACGTTTTTGCACTCGTTACACTCTAACATCGCTCTCTAGCAAGCTTTCACTCTCACACAAAAAACATTGTAACACATAGCGATCTGGTCTATATCCTGCACTGTATCCTGAAGTTTAAGCAATAAGAAGAACAAGGCAGCTGCGATTGTCAGCTCCCGAGGTTTTATGCCGGCGATCTAGATTGATCAAGGGCTTTCCTCGTACATCTCGTGTCATTTCCTTTACTTTTTGCTCATTGTTTGCTCATTGTTTGATCGTAGATACAGCTCAATATCCTGAGCCGTATCCTGAAAACTGTTTTCATAAACAACTTAACCAGCATATTTTCAACACCCATTTTAGCACACTACCTCACTTTACTAATTTGATCACTTAATTGCTTCGGTAATTTTTGACCAAAACAATTTGGCGCCCACCGTGGGGCAAGTGGTGCTCTCTTTACTAAAAATTTTTATGAAATCGCTAATCGGTTTTCTATTTTCAAAACTTTTTGCCATATTATTTACAATGGCCTCAAGATCAAACATGAGTTCCTCCACTGTGTCTGCTATGACTTCTGCTACTACCGGTTCGGTGCTTCCACCACCTCCTCCAAGGATGACAGCTTCATCAAGACCTCAGGATATTATCCCTACTCGCAGTATTCAGGAATCTGCTCCTGTTTTGGCTTCTAATGATGAAATTCTAACCTTATTTGGAAGTGTGCAGGAACAAATGAGGCAGCAACAGGAAACAAACCAAATGCTATTGAGGGAAATACAACTCCTGAAGTCTGGCTCGAGCAGATCTGCTGAGGATATTGTCACTCCATTGCAACCCAGGACTTTGAACTTTAGTTCAGCTGTGTATACTGAGGATAACAGGGGGAATATTATGCCCAGCCTCCCGTAGAATCATACTCCTGAGATACCCTCCTCGGTCAGGATGTCAACCATGAGGAGCTCAGGATATGCTTCAGGATATGGGCAAAATCCTCCAACGGGTAACGTGTCAAATAATAATAATACTCATGCTAATAACAATACTGGATCTTTGCAGGATACAGGTGTAACATCAGCACTCACTAGGGAACTTCAGAAGTTGAAGGACATGATATCTAGTGTACCTGGAGTGGTCCAGCCGATTCCAGAAGTGTCCCAAGACAGCCACAAGATATCTCACTTCGCATATCCTATTTGTGATGCTGAGATCCCAAAGAGATTTCAAACCCCCCACATGAAGCTTTACGATGGAACTACAGATCCTGAGGAGCATATTGCTCAGTATAGGGAAAGAATGGAGATTAACCCTATTCCTCCGGATCTCAAGGAAGCATGCTTGTGCAAGGGTTTTGGTTCCACCTTAACAGGATCAGCCTTGAAATGGCTCTTGAATGTTCCTCCGCATTCGATTACATCTTTTGCTCACTTAGTAAATTTATTTAATAGCCAGTTTTCTTGTAGTCAAAGTTTTGAGAAATTAACAAGTGACCTTTACAGGATAACACAAGGGCATCAAGAATCCCTAAGGGATTACGTGAACAAGTTCAGCCGAGAATCCTTAGACATCCCACATCTTGATGTTGCAACAGTTGTGCAAGCTTTCAAGATGGGGCTGCAAAAAGATTCTCAATTTTACCAAGACCTTGTAATGAACCCATGCAGGAACTTGGATGAAGCTCGGAACAGGGCCCTGAGATATATTCGATTGGAGGATGACAGAAAGATGCAAGAGAGGATGAACTCATCTAACACTTATGAGTCAACTAATAGGAAGTCAGAATCCTCATTCAAGTCATATCGGCCTAAGCCATATGGAAGAAATGAAAACAAAAGAGTGAATGCTGTCGAAGATGAGGATCCTGAAGAATATCCTGAGTTGTCTGAATATTGCTTTTCTGTTAACATTCCTGAATTGATGTATGCCATGCAGGGTCTGGGAGACAAGGCTAGGTGGCCTCGAAAAAATCAACAAAAGGCTGATTGGAAAGATAAGTCAAAATGGTGCGCTTTCCACGAAGATTTCGGACATGTGACTGAGGATTGCATTGCCCTAAGGAAAGAAATAAGCTATCTTCTAAGCAAGGGATACCTGAAAGATCTCTTAGGAAGAAAGAAGAATAAGGGTCAGGATACTGAGAAGGATCCTGAGCGAGCAGCATCACCTCCCGCGGATGCCAAGATAATCAACTTCATTTCGGGAGGATCCGACATTTGCGGGACTTCGTATTCGGCAGCAAAGAGACATGCAAAAGAAGCTAAGGCCGAAAGGGGAGACAAACCTGTCAGAATGACTACCCTCACAACTGACAAAGTGATCACATTTGATGCTGATGACAGGGATACTGTCCAGGTTCCTCACCATGATGCTCTGGTAATAACATTATATGTGGCTAACCATTTTGTACGCGGGATATTGGTTGATAATGGCAGCTCCGTCAACATAATCCAACTAGAGACGCTGAAGAGGATGAATGTATCTCCAATGGATATCACTTCAAAGTCTACCGTGCTTGTTGGGTTCAGTGGAGAGGCTAGAAACACAGTGGGAGAGATAAAGTTGCCAGTATACGTTGAAGGAGTCACCTCGATACAACGTTTCTGTGTGATGGATTCTCTATCCTGCTATAACATCATACTAGGAAGACCGTGGATTCACGATATGAAGGCTGTGCCGTCAACATATCACCAATGCATCAAGATACCTACCCCTTGGGGAGTTGTCAAAGTTGATAGTGATCAGCAGGAGGTGAAAGAATGCTACTCATCCTCGATGAAATCCTCAACCAAGCCTAGTGCAGCATAGCAATTAAAGACGCGGGCCCAGGATATCGTGGAGGATCCGGAGCAGGATGTGAAGAAAGTTATCTTGGATCAGGATAACCCCGATATTTCGGTGCTCGTAGGAACCAATATCCCTCAGGATATTGAAGAACAGTTAATTAACTTTTTGAAATGCAGGATGTCAACGTTTGCATGGAAGCATGAGGATATGACAGGCATATCCAAAGACATCATCACTCACAAGCTTGGAATTGATAAATTATTCAAGCCTGTTCAACAAAAAAGAAGGAAGTTTGCTCCTGAGCGGAATACGATTATTCAAGAGGAAGTTGAGAGATTATTGAAGTCCAGAATGATTAGAGAGGTTAAGTTCCCAAAGTGGCTAGCAAATGTAGTTGTAGTACAGAAGAAAAATGGGAAATGGAGAGTTTGTGTAGACTACACAGACTTGAACAAAGCTTGTCCTAAAGACCCATTTCCTCTTCCCCACATTGATGCAATGGTAGATGCTACTGCCGGGCATGAAATGCTGACCTTCATGGATGCATCCTCAGGATTTCAACAAATCCAAATGGAGCCTTCTGACCAGGAGAATACTGCCTTCATGACGCCAACAGGTATTTATTGTTATACAGCCATGCCTTTTGGTTTGAAAAATGCAGGTGCAACATACCAAAGATTGGTAAACATGATGTTCAAAGACAAACTGGGGGACACCATGGAGGTGTATATTGATGATATGGTGGTGAAATCAAAGAAAGCTCAGGATCACCTCCAGGATATTAAAGGAGCATTTGATATCCTGGATCAGTATAACATGAAGCTGAATCCTGCTAAGTGCCATTTTGGAGTGGGGGCAGGAAAATTCCTAGGATATATGGTGACCAAAAGAGGAATAGAAGCAAGCCCGGAGCAGATTTAAGCCATCTTGGATATTAAATCGCCCTCAAATATGAAGGAGGTTCAACGATTAACAGGGCGAGTGGCAGCATTAAATAGATTTATCTCAAGATCCTCAGAAAAATGCAAAGACTTTTATGATATCCTGAAGAAGAACAAGAAATTCGAATGGGGTGAGAAGCATGAAGCGGCCCTACAGGATTTAAAGCAATATCTTTCAACCGCACCTCTACTGATGAAGCCCGAGAATGGTGAACCATTATCCCTATACCTCGCGGTATCAGGGAATGCTGTAAGTGCCGTCCTTGTAAAGGACCATGAAGGTCAGCAATATCCTGTTTATTATGTTAGTAAAAGTTTGTTAGATGCTGAAACTAGATATTCTCATTTAGAAAAATTGATACTAGCATTAGTCATGGCATCAACGAAACTTAGACATTATTTTGAGACTCATAGGATTCATGTTAAAACAAATTATCCTGTCAAAAATGTGCTTAGGAAACCAGAGATGTCAGGCAGGATGGCTAAGTGGTCAGTAAAGTTGAGTGCTTATGATTTAGTATATGAACCTAGGAATGCCATAAAGTCTCAGGCTTTAGCTGACTTTGTGGCTGATTTTAGTAGTGACATTCAGGATGAGGTAGACCTAGAAGTTCAACAGTTAGGAGAATCCTCAGGATCCTGGACATTATATACTGATGGTGCATCTAATATAAGAGGAGTAGGATTAGGAATACTACTAAAATCGCCACAGGGGAACATATTACCCCAGGCTATTAGGTGTGAATTTCCTGCTACCAATAATGAAGCGGAATATGAGGCTTTAATTGCAGGATTAGAGTTGGCTAAGAACATGAGTATCAAAAATTTACAAGTATATGTTGACACTTTGTTAATTACTAACCATTTTAATGGATCCTATGCAGTTAAGGGTGAGAAATTGATTGAATATCTTGATATTCTCAAAAAATTAGCAGGATATTTCGATGTTTTTACACTTGAACAGGTACCAAGGGAGGATAATGCTGAAGCGGATGCCTTAGCAAATTTGGGATCATCGATCAGGATACCTGGAGGGACCCAAATACCAATATTACATGTCATATATCCTGCAACGAATCCTCAGGATAAAGAAGTAGCAGGTATTCGGGATCCTGGAGTGGAATATCCTGAACAGGATCCTAAATCCTGGACAGCTCCAATTCTGAAATATCTTAAAGATGGACACATCCCCGAAAATGAAAATCCTAAGGCATTTAGGATGAAGGTATCACGATTCACTATTATAAATAATATTTTATACAAGAAATCTCTTGCAGGACCGTATTTGAGGTACTTGGAGGATCCTGAAGCCAAAGAAGTACTTCAGGATATACATGAAGGGGATTGTGGTAACCATACTGGGGGCAGATCGTTATTTTCGAAAGTATTGAGGACAGGATACTTTTGGCCAACAATGAGGAAAGATGCTGCAGAATATGCTCGAAGATGTGATGCATGTCAAAGGCATAGTAACATACTACATCAACCAGCTGAACCACTATATCCTGTAGTTTCCCCTTGGCCATTCATGAAATGGGGGATGGATATAGTAGGGAAGTTACCAAAAGCTCCGGGAGGAAAAGTATTTATGTTAGCAATGACGGATTATTTCTCTAAGTGGGTTGAGGCTGAAGCATTTGTTCAAGTTAGAGACCAAGAAGTAGTATCCTTCATAAAGAGGAATATCCTGACTAGGTTTGGAGTACCAGCTAAGATCATTTGTGATAATGGGTCCCAGTTTATAAGCAAAAGGACTACTGACTTTTGCAAGAGTTGGGGAATCAAAATGATCACATCTACTCCGGTACATCCTCAAGCGAATGGACAAGTTGAATCCTCGAACAAGATAATAGTCAATAACTTAAAGAAGAGACTTGGAGCCAAAAAAGGAAGATGGGCGGAAGAGTTACCCTTTGTTTTGTGGGCTGATAGGACAACGGTAAAGAATGCAACCGGCCAAACCCCGTTTTCCTTGGTATTTGGAGCGGAGGCAATGATTCCAACAGAAATGACGATACCTACTGCAAGATCTATGCTACAGGATCCTGAACAGAATCCTGAAGTCTTATGTCAGGATTTGGATACTATAGATGAAAAAAGAGACGCAGCAAGACTAAGGATAGCAGCATATCAACAAAGAATATCCAGAGCATATAATAAGAACATAAGGATTAGAAGATTTCGAGTTGGTGATTGGGTGCTAAGAAAGGCTTTTCAAAATACCACTAATCCTGTCGATGGCAAGCTAGCTCCGAAATGGGAAGGACCTTATGAAGTCGAGTCAGAAGCAGGGAAAGGAGCATATCGACTCAAAAATATGGAAGGGGATATGCTACCAAGATCCTGGAATGCAGTACATTTAAAGCTCTATTTCAAGTAAGAGTAGAATTTAATGTCAATCTCAGAATGGTATGTATTCTATTTATTTTAAATATATTTGTTTATTATTTTGAACCCAATACTGACTTAGGCATCGGAGGGGTGTTAGCCAAGCTAACACCCACCTTAGTTTACAATTGTTTTGCAGGATATGTTTCAGGATATAGCTCCAGGATATATACTCAGGATAAGTCGAAAGATTAGAGGATTGGCCCCATCTCTCACGTTTAAGGGATCCTGGTCCCTTCAAAGGTTTAAAGGTATTCACCTTTCTTTCGAATTGGGTTTAAACACCTCGCCTGGAGCGCAAGTTATCTAGGTATAGTTCAAGGTAGCGGGACCAGTTCATGTAAAAGTGGCTGACAATTTCGTTACTGTTGGCTATATCCTGGATCCTAAAGGTATATGAGGATTGATCACCCTCTCTCATGAAAGAGTATTTTCATACTCTCTAAGGTTTAAAGGTTTTCACCTTTCTAAGAATTGGAGTTTATACACTCTCGCCTGTAGCGCATGAAATTTAGGGTTTATCCCCAGATATCAGGGTTTATCCCCAGTATGCTAAGGATTCATTTCAGGATATCAGGGGTTCTGCCCTTGGGTATTCGGAATTCATTCGAGTCAAAATATAAATACATTTGTGTTTTTGTCGAACACAGGGGACATACATTATACTGTTCAAAGGATGGATCCAAGTTTATGCACTGGGGACAAACTTATAATGGAGGATTGAAATTGATTCTCTAAGAATCTATGGTATGATCTTTCCTTTTTATTTGAACAATTTATAGGTTGTATTTCAATATCCTGATCAAGATATCTTTCAGGATATCTTCTAGGATATGTTTATGATAAATTCTTAAGAATGTTCAAACCAAACACTTTTCACAAGTAAAATTTGTATATCAATGACAACAGTAATAAAGTCGAAAGAGAAGTTATATTATTAACATACCAAAAGATGTGCTCTTAGTTTCACCTCAAAACAAGGCCCATCCACTAAGAGCACTATAGTTCATTACCATATTTACCCAACAGTTGAAGGTTTCATCTCAAACCGAGACCCATCCACCTTCAACTGTTGTATTGTTCAAAAAAGCATGCAGAAAAAGTAAATTGTTCAGGTGCAGAAAAGTAAAGTGCGGAAAAGTAAATTGTTTTGGGACTACAAACCAACATTCGAAATCAAAAAGGTGGGCTCCGGCCTTGGCACGTATATCCATCATCGCCCACCTGAATGCCCTCACACAGCGGCATCTTCTCCAACCTTCTCAGATTTCCCAGCACCAGCATCCTGAGCAGCATCCTCACCAGCATCCATCCCAGCATCAGCTCCAGCATCCTTCTTGTCTCCAGCCTGGATCACCACCTCTGTTGACTTAGAAGACTCACCAGCCTCAACAGGAAGTGGCACAGCTTTGCCTCCGAGCTCCTTTAGTTTGGCCACCCAGGATTCAACTGGCCAAGATGGACAAACAAGGCCCGTCTCCTTGGCCTCGTAGGCCATCTTGATGCGTGCTTGTAACAGGGAGACGATAGCAGAAGCCTTGATTCCCTCCCGGAAATTGACCAAGGCTTGATCATGATCCATCTGAACGGTGGCAAGTTTGACCTCAGCGTCTTGGGTGACCTTCTTCAGTAGGCTTTCGTAGTGCCGGGTCTTCGCTTCAGCAATGGCACCTTGGTCAGCAACGGTGCTTTCGATCTGTTTGATCCTGGCTTCATGGAGTGCCACAGTACCACAAGCGTCATTGTACAAGTGGAGCAGATGCTGGAGGCCCTGCACATCAATTACAGGTATAAAGTTAGGATATACGTGCAGGATATATGTGCAGGATATACATGAAGGATATGCGTCAGGATATTACCTTGTTAAGGAAGGATGTCATTGGCTCTAAGGAATCAGAGAAGCTGAGTTCGTCATAGGAGAACCCTTCTGAACCTGGAGCACTGACTTCAAGACCCTTCCTCTTTTTCGCTGTGGAAGCACGGGTTCTCGGATTAGCCTTGGGAGCCGGGAGTGGCTTGGAGCTAGTAGCAGCAGGAGTCTCCTTCTTGACTGTGGCTGGAGTTGGATAGCTGTCGAGTTCATCAAGGTCTAGATAGACTGGAACTTTGCTGGAATCTGCACACAGGGAGTAAAATTCTAAATCTCTCCTAAGAATATCAAATAAAAACATGTGTGTACAGGATATCTTGCAGGATTCTTACCAGACATGTTTGCACTTGAAAGAGGGCTTGGAGTTGGTGGAGATGGATTAAAGCTTCTCTCTGTTTCTGAAAGCAGTCTGATGGCGTCTATTCTTTTTTGAGAATCAGCAAGGGGAGGTGCGATCTTCCTGAAATTAGCTGCATACACAAACAGAGAAAATGAAATTCATTAGCTCAGGATATGAGACAGAATAAGAGACAGGATCATTCTTAAACCCTAAGTCCTACCCTTTCTCAACCATCTCATCGGATAATCCGTTCCACCAGGGATTGAATCCCTTTTTACAAAGAAAAACTTGGATTGCCAACCATCCTCGTTCCTGGTGGCACGAAGTATCAATGGGTCACCGGAAGTAGAATAAAATAGGAATCTAGATGAGCCATGGCATCTAAGCTTGTAGGCTAAAGGGAGATCATGGACGGAAAGGTCAGGTATATGGTTTCTTTTGATTTGGTCAAGAACAGACAAAACACGCCAGAGCATTGGCATGGTTTGGCTGAAAGAAATTTTGGTGATATTAAAGAACTCGGTGATGAAGTCTGGAAAGGGGAATCGTAACCCTAAGGTAAAGGGGAAAGCATTGAAACATATCCACTCGTTGGAAACCATATCTGACCGGATTTCTCTATCAAAGGGTCGGAATATAGTTCCTTCCGGAAAGATACCGGAGGATTTCAAGGCTGACAGGTGGGCACTGTCAAAGGTGCATGTCTCATTCTCCGGTTCTTGGAGAAGATTCTGTTGGATGAATGTGGGAGCCGAGTCACCTGAACTAGACCTTGTTTGCCTGGGCATTTGGTCGCCTGAATTTTTCGCCGGAGAAAGATGATAAAGATGAATGTGAAGATGAGGGAGAGAATATTACCTTTTTCCTTGTCGATTGTGATTAAAAAAGGAGATGAGGATGAGAAGATATAGGGCATGATGAGTAAATATAGGCCGGGTGGTTGAAAGCTGTCACATCAATGGTCTTATCTCTTAATTATCTCGGCCACCGTGAAAAATGTAACCGTTAGTGCAGGATATCAAACGGTAACATTTTTGGGGACAATTGTTATGGGTGAAATTCTGAACCCATATCCTGGAAAATATCTTGGTTTATATCTTGGTTATGTAGTATCTGTTTACATCCGGGATGCTGGTTCAGGATATTGGTAACATCCTGAATGGTATCCTCAGGATTACTAATGGATTATGTGCAGGTACGTGGGTTAGAAGCTGGCAACGTTCATAAGACTCATTCCGCGGAAGACTCGGTCCAAGTCGTTCGAATAAAGACGTTGAAGCCGTATTACTCGGTCAATAACGTTCACAATGGAATATTCGGAGTACCCCATATTTGTAGGGATTATTGTTTGTAATTCGTTACTATAAATAGGTGGGTATACCAGATCGAATAGGACATCACGTTTCTGCACTCGTTACACTCTAACACTCGCTCTCTAGCAAGCTTTCACTCTCACACAAAAAACATTGTAACACATAGCGATCTGGTCTATATCCTGCACTGTATCCTGAAGTTTAAGCAATAAGAAGAACAAGGCAGCTGCGATTGTCAGCTCCCGAGGTTTTATGCCGGCGATCTAGATTGATCAAGGGCTTTCCTCGTACATCTCGTGTCATTTCCTTTACTTTTTGCTCATTGTTTGCTCATTGTTTAATCGTAGATACAGCTCAATATCCTGAGCCGTATCCTGAAAACTGTTTTCATAAACAACTTAACCAGCATATTTTCAACACCCATTTTAGCACACTACCTCACTTTACTAATTTGATCACTTAATTACTTCGGTAATTTTTGACCAAAACAATCATCATCCTCTTCATCATCATCTTCTTCCGCCTGACCTAGACTGATAGACGTAGGCTATAGACATTATGCACCAACATGTTGAATGGCCTTTCAGATGCCGTGTATAAAGTGTATCTCAAGGTTCCAACTGCCAAAGACTGAGGATGCAGGTACGAAAAAGTTTGTTAGGTTTTTGGACTATAAAATGATTAATTCAAAAACTGTGATGAGTTACGTTCAAGAACTACATATTATTCTTAGTGACATTCTGTCTGAAGGAATGAATCTTAGTGAAACATTCCAAGTGGCAACAATTGTTGAGAAACTGCCTCTGGTTTGTACCTGAACCAAACAATACGGTTCAAACGGGTCAATTTCGAACTCGGGTAATTTCACATATTCATCCCTACATTAATAAAAACGTAGTAGATGGTGCATGATTTTTAAAACATAGTCAGTGGTTTGTATTTGAACCAAACAGTACGGTTCAAACGAGTCAATTTTGAACAGGGGTAATTTCACATATTCATCCCTACATTAGTAAAATATTGTATTATCTTAAAACAAAAATACTAATACATGATTTTCAATATTGTTAAATGTAACACCTCGTAAAAATCATGTCTAATACAATGATGACACGTGTCATAAACCCTGATCATGTAAAAAGATAACTTTAAGGGACTAAAGTTGTCAAACAGTGTATAGATGTATGTGGAAGGACTAAAGCGCCAACATGCCAAACTTGTGCCTCTGATTGACCTCACACGATGTTCGTATTCTTTAATGGATAAATTTTCAAAAACAAGAAGTAGTTTGTGACTAAAAATCAAAAGCTATAAAGCACAAGGGTTAAACGTGTCAACATATTAAATTCTTACCTCTGAGTGACCTTATAACGATCCCGAGACTTTGTAATATTTTATTATACTCTCACGAATATCGGATAATGATTTCGTGGAGTTTCGATGCAAATAAGTGATTAAAGTTGTAGTTTCAAAGAAATAGGGATCAAATTCCTCAGCGTTTGAAAATAAGACCTTTCGGGTGATCCCGTAGCTAACCGGGAGCTTAACGATGTTTATTTTATGACCCAAGACACTTAAAAGTTAACTATGGAGGTTAATATTGCAATAAACGAAAGTTATTTAAACTTAAAAAGGAGCAGGGACTGAAAATGCAAAGTTTGCAAAGTTTTAACTAGAATCAGGGGTCATCGCGGGGCGCGTAAGCCACCGCTGATGTCTATGCGGGCCGCGACCAAGCTGCCAGCGACCAAAAACAGGACAACTGCATGTTACAGCCTGTCCACCGCCATTGCATGGCTTCTGAGCGCTACCAGGGGCAGGTTAATGGTTTTTACTGCCATGGGGAGTGGGGACACCTGTGATCATCTGGTTAACTTCCTAAACAGCTGGAATGATCTTAGCAACCCCCAAATTCCTATAAATAGCTCCTTGTTTGATCATTTGAGACTTGCACTGTCATTTTGCACTCTCAAACTTCTTCTCTGGAGCATCCTGACCTTGAAGGAAGCTCTCTCAAGTTTAATTTTCGTGCTAAGGACCTTTGTAAGGGTTCTTAGCTTCTATAGTTAAGTTTTTTATTAGTATAATGACCGAAAGTCAAAGATATCGTAAATATACTTTGACTTTGTGATGAATCACAAACGGTCCAGCCATTATTCGAATTGAAAATGGCTATGTATTGGTAATTAAGTAGGTGATAATCCCTCAAAAGGGCACCTCCTAATTATCACGTTTACTTAGTTAATTGTCGGGTCAAAGTAACTAAAATAAAAGTCAAACGGGTCAGTTTTTAAATAAAATTCATAACTGATAATGTAGAAGCAATAAAATCAGTTTTGTCACTTTAATAACTTGGTAAATATTAATTGAACATGTCTAGGCATGTTCAACCCGACAATTCTAAGTTTAGGCTCGGTTCGCA
>JARYGA010040816.1:0-45263 GCA_030545235.1 Helianthus tuberosus
AAATCACCCGAATGGAGATTGAGTACGGGTGGTACTATCCAAACCTGCATACACAAAAACAAAGAAACCCCAGCGTAAAATTGAATTAAAATAACAAACTATCTAAAGCAAACCACACTTTCACACAATACACACAATCAAACCTAATATTTACACTATCTACCACTCACTATCTATGTCTACGTTCCTGTCTCAGGGAGGTACAGCTCCTCCACCAGTTCAAGATTTGGTCCTTCAATGTAATGCTTGATTCGGTGACCTTTTACCTTGAACTTCCTTCCTTCCCCACACTTCAATTCAACCATACCGTACGGATTTACATGAACAACCTCGTAAGGATTCGACCCTCTCGTCTTCAGTTTTCCCGGGTATAATTTAAATTTGGAATTTAACAACTGAACCTTATCACCCGGTTTGAAATCCTTACTTCCCTTTAGCTTAGCGTTATGCATTTCCTTCAGCTTCTCTTTATATCCTGTATTCCGCGTATAAGCTTTTTCTCTCAATTCCTCTCGCTCTTTGAGTGTTAATAACGATGGTTCTTCAATTGATGGCATCTTTTTTGGAATTTCTTTCTCACAACTCTCAGATTTTTGGGAAAGTTCACTTGTTTGTTCGATATCACTCCGTTGATCATCCTTGCCCAGAAGTTGTGTGTCAAACTCTTTCTCACATATTTCGCTAGGAAAGTTGTTTTCAAGAGTGTTGATAGAGTAAGCCGTATTGTCATTGCTCATAGAACGTTGATTGTTGAAGGTGACTTCTTCATTATTGATACCAAGAGTCAATTTGCCATCACGAACATTGATGATTGCTTGTGCAGTAGCAAGGAATGGACGACCTAAGATCAGCGGGATCTCAGAGTCTTCATCCATGTCGAGTATAACAAAGTCAATAGGAAAGGTGAATTTGTCCACTTTAACCAGGATATTCTCTGCAATACCCCTTGGAAATTTCTCCGATCGATCAGCAAATTTGATACTCATGAGAGTAGGCGATGGTTCCCCTAGGTTGAGCTTCGTAAAGACGGAATAAGGCATGAGATTTATACTAGCACCTAGGTCAGCAAGAGCATTTTTAACCTTAAGATTCCCAATCGAGCAAGGAATGGTAAAGCTACCAGGATCTTTTTCTTTCTTTGGTAGTTTATTCTGCAGGATAGCAGAACATTCTTCACTTAGAGCGATAGTCGGAATATCCTCTAATTTCTTCTTATTGGTAAGAAGATCTTTCAGAAACTTTGCATACTTTGGTATTTTTATCAAAGCTTCGACTAATGGGATGGTTATATTCAATTTCTTTAACATTTCCGCGAAACGACCATATTGCTCTGCATCTTTTGCTGCTATCAATCTTCCAGGATAAGGCGGTGTTGGTTTGTACACTCTCAGTGGCTCCTTCTCCTTATTTCTTGGAAGCTCGGAGTTCTGTGCTGTTCTTTCCAGGATTGGCTTGGAATGCGCTTTGTCAGACGGTTTTTCTATTTCATTTTCTTCGTTGACAGGCTCCTTTTCAAGTATCGGCTGGACTTCTACAGTTCTTCGTCCACTTCTTGTAGTGATTGCCATTGCAGTGGCATTTGGATTTACGGTGGTGTTGCTCGGGAGACCTCCTTGAGGTCTCTGGTTCAACTGATCGGCCAGTGAACCTACTGTCCTCTCCAAGTTCTGCAGTGCAGTAGCCTGGTTCTTCATGAAGGCATCATTCTCTAAGAATCTCGACTGTGTTTCTTGATATCGAGTTTCCTGTTGTGTGACGTACTGTGTAAGTAACTGCATCTGCTGGGATAATGTATCTTGGGTTTTCTTTACCATATCTTCTATGGATGCGTTCTTTGTTCCTGAACTTGGTCCTGCTCCTGTGTCTTGAAACAGATTTTGACGTGGCTGAAACCCTGGTGGGTTGTTGTTCCTCCAGCTAAAGTTTGGGTGGTTCCTCCAATTTGCATTGTAACCTCCTCCGAAATTTTGATTTCGGTTGTTTATGAAATCCACCTGCTCTGGTGACTCCATAGGGGCAATGGGACACGAGGTTGTGTCATGCCTCCCTGTGCATATCTCGCACAATTGTTCCTTCTTTAGCTCCATATCATTCAGCTTCTTGTTCAGTGCATCGATCTGTGATTGCATCAAAGTGGTATCATCCACTTTATGCACTCCTCTATGTGTAGCGGATGAGTTTCTAGAATCAGGAAATTCGTAGCTACTCATTGCTATATCTTCGAACATCTCAGTGCATTCTTCGGGCGTTTTGGCGGTCATAAGATTTCCTCCAGCAGTGATGTTTAGCATGTTCCTTGTGGCAGGCGTCGCTCCGTGGTAGAACTTCTCTACTAAGGCCCAGTCCTCGAATCCGTGGTGTGGACACTTGAGTAACAGCTCTTTGAATCGTTCCCATGTCTCGTAGAAAGACTCTCATTCTCTTTGGCGAAATTCTTGAATCATGCTCCTCAGACGAGCAGTTTTAGAAGGAGGAAAGTATTTTCCTAAGAATTTTTCTTTCATACCAGCCCAAGTGGTGATTGATCCCGCAGGGAGGGATTCTAACCAAGCATGAGCTCGATCGGCAAGTGAGAATGGAAAAAGGCGCAGTTTACATGCGTCCTCGCTAACATCTTGTTCTTGAAACGTATCGCAGATAGCTGAAAAGCGAGAAAGATGGACATTGGGGTCCTCGGAAGGCAATCCATGGAACTGGATTGTATTTGTAACCATTGAGATGATTTGAGGTGGGATTTGCCACCTTCGAGCTTCAATAGCGGGTCGAGAGATACTGGATTGACCAATTCCCGCATTCGGTCTGGCGTAGTCCGCAACAACTCTCCTTACAGGGGGATTGTTGTCAGCCATGTGTTCTTTACTATCTTGAGAATTTCGTAGGCGCTCGTGTAAGTCTCGCTCGGGCTCAGGTGAAATTGCAATTAAAGCTAACCCTTTTGAACGAGTGTTGTGCATACAAGTACTAAAATTACTAAAGCAAATCTAACACTAAAGGCACAAATTGTAAGCAAAAGGCACCTAAAGGCAAATAAAATTCTAATAAAGCAAGTAAACTAAGAAAGCAAATAAACAACTAAATAAACAACTTGGGTTGTTTTCAAAATTTTTCTTTAGTGTCCCCGGCAACGGCGCCAAAAACTTGATGTGCGAAGCGAGCTTGTTGATTTTGATAGTAATTATAATTTCCAAAATATGTTTTAAGCGTTGGAAAGCGTGATATAATTACATCATTGATTGAATTGCTTACAAGTTTTAAAAATGGAATCGCTAACTAAACCACACATAATCGGCAAGTGCACCGGTCGCGGTGTAGTTTTGTTGGCAAGACCGGATATCAATCCGTGGACACTATGGCGAGAAATATTGAAAATAACCTTTATCGAATATTTAGCTAAATTGATTTGAAATTTGATTTTTGGTTTTTAGATTTATATAAAATATTAATTTAAAATGAATTTGTATTAAATTAAAACAAACATTAACAATATACAAAATTCGGGAAAATAAGACGAGAAGCGTCGAATTAAAGAAAATAAATACAAACACAATTTAACAATTATACAAACAACAAGTAACAATTACTGAGACAAAGTATTATAAATATAATTTAATTTGGATTACAAATATATATATTAAACGGACTACCTGGGTTTTAGAATCCATAAAATCATGCAATGCTAGTTTGATAATAATAACAGTTAAGTATCTTTTTCAATTGATTAATCCCCCGTTAGAGACGCTACTTAAACAATAGATAAAGACAAAATGTGAAATGCTAGAACAAACCGGCACGAGTTATCGAAACCAAATCCTACGTGAATCCAACCGTTGGAACCTCAGAGACTATGTTGTGAGACGATCTTTTAAACACGCAAAGCGAACAAATCTTTGAAAATTAAAATCCCAAGAAACCTTAATCACGATGTAATAAAAGAGTTCGAGTTATCGATTACCCAAATTACCCACCAATGATTAGCTAATAACCTGGCTTACCCTAATCATATTTCTATTCATGAGGTAATGATGCATGTTTTATTATTTTGACTTGAATTATTATTAGACTTGGTTAATTTCTCAACACAATATTTAACCCGTAAACGAATTAAATTAAATTCTAAGTTTAAAGGGAATTTCTTCATGTTATAAACTTGGTGAATTTATCGACAAATAACTAAATCAAAATTATAACAACATGCAATATCAAGATTAACTTCAAAGATAAAATTCTGTAAATCACATAAAATAACTGAAATTACATCAAACAGCATTACAATCCTTTATTTCATCATAACCCAGGTAGTTTATAAGTTTAGCTACACATATTAAACATTAACACACTTACAACAAGCATTACAACTACTGAAAACATAATAACAACACTTACTGGAATGGAAATTACGAGTATTAACCGAACCGGGTCGATTAGGATTAGAACCGACGGCCTCCAGACGTCTCGAGAGCTCCGAGGGACTTCACCGGCACTTCCGGGTGCTAAAACTCGACTTATTACGGACTTAGAACTGAGATTTTGTGTTGTGAATGGTGTATTTTCGACTTGGGGGTGCATGGCTATTTATAGTAAAAATTTTGGAGTTGGGGACTAGCTTACGGACCTCAACCTTGTGGATGTTGAGGTCCGTAAAGCAGCATACGGACCTCAACCTTGTGGGTGTTGAGGTCCGTAAGCCCAATGTTTGCGACGCCGGCCAACTGCTCCACTTAGCGACGAGGAGTCGTTGCCGACACTAGCATACGGACCTCAACCTTGGTAAGCTTGAGGTCCGTAGGCTTCCATACGGACCTCAACATTGTGGATGTTGAGGTCCGTAAAGCACACCTGCTCCGCATCTAGAAGACTTCAAGCTTACGGACCTCAACATTGGTGATGTTGAGGTCCGTAAAACAACCTTAAAGCTTATTTTCTTCATTTTCTTGACACGTTTCCCCATGTATTGATTTCTTGATCGATCCTTTACCGTTTTCTCGCGTAATCCACAGATATTTCACCAATTCCTGCAAATTCACAATTTAATCGATTCAGTACCAAATACACAAGATAAACGCATACAATTTCTCTGAAATTGGGGTAATTTGATACAGAAGATGTGTATAATTCTGAACACATCAACACTCCCGCCTGTAGCGCATGAAAATCAGGGTTTATCCCCAGGATATTGAGGGTTTAAACCCAGAATATTAAGGGTTTATCCCCAGGATATTGAGGGTTTATCCCCAGAATATTAAAGGTTTATCCCCAGGATAATAAGGGTTTATCCCCAGGGTGTTCAGGGTTTAAACCCAGGAAAACCAAAGTCTAAGGACAAGTTTCAAATAGAATATGGCTATGTTTGCATTGAGAAGTTCCTAAGTATTCAGATATGTTGAACACAGGGGACATACAGTTCAAAGGATGGACTCAAATTTCTAAATGTGCACTGGGGACATCTATGGGATGGAAGATTAGAATCAACTCTCTAAGAGTCTTTGGTATGATATCTCCTTTTTTATCTTTTGGAATCTCATCTAAGTAACTTAAGTTTTTAGTTATGTATTTTTGGTTTAATAACAGTATCCAGATTAGGATATCTTCCAAAATACTTTTCAGGATATTTATCCAAAATGTTTCCCCATGATATCTAAAATAATGAAGGGAAAATATTTTCAAAATCGAATGCATGCAATGTAATAAAAATACAACAACGAGGATAAGGCCGAAAGGTTGATTAGTTTATTATTCACATGCAAAATGTTGCACTATTGGTTTCATCTCAAAACGAGACCCATCCACCAACACTGCAATTAGTCCTAAACCATATTTACATAAACAGTTGAAGGCTTCGTCCTGAAAACACAGGATCCCTCCACCTTCAGTTGTTGATTGTTCAAAAGCATGTAGGAAATGTAAATTGTTCAAGTGCAGGAAAAGTAAATTGTTTTAGGATTACAAACCAGCATTCAAATTTAAAAAAGTGGGCTCCGGCCTAGGCATCAATATCCATCATCGCCCACTTGAATGCCCTCACACAGCGGCATCACCACCAGCCTTCTCCGTCTTCTCAACTTCAGCATCCTGAGCAACATTCTCCCCGGCATCCTTACCAGCCTCCTTTCCGGAGTCCTTCTTCTCTCTAGCCTTGTCCACCACCTCTGCTGCCTTAGAAGTCTATCCAGCCCCGGCTTTGGCAGGATATGGCACAGGATTGCCTCCGAGCTCCTTAATCTTTGCCACCCAGGAGTCAACCGGCCAGGATGGGCACTCAAGACCTGTATCCTTGGCCTCGTAAGCCATCTTGATCCGAGCCAGCAGCAGGGTGACAACGGCGGAATTTTTGATCCCCTCCCGGAAGGAGATCATGGCCTGTTCGTGCTCAACATGGATGGTTGCTAGCTTGACTTCAGCATCCTGAGTAACCTTCTTCAGCTTGTCCTCATAATGCTGGGTTTGGGCTGCAACAATGGTGCCTTGGTCAGCTATGGTGGTCTCAAGTTATTTGATCTTGGCCTCATAAACCTGGGCTGTACCGCAGGCATCGGTGTAAAGATGGAGCAGATGCTGGAGACCCTGCAAGTCAAAATTCAGGTATGTATTAAAATTTACTAACCAGGATATTCCATCAGGATATACACGCAGGATGTAGAACCAGGATATTACCTTATTAAGGAAGGAGGACATGGGCTCTAAGGAATCAGTAAAGCTGAGTTCTTCATAAGAGAACCCTTCAGAGCCTGGAGTGCTGACTTCGAAACCATTTCTCTTCTTGGCGGTGGAAGCGCGGGTTCTTGGGTTAGGCTTAGGAGCCGGGATCGGTTTGGAGCTGGTGGTGGCAGGAGTTTCCTTTTTGACATTGACAGGAGTGGGATAGATGTCAAGTTCATCAAGGTCCAGGAGGATTGGAACTTTGCTGGCATCTACATACAGGGAGTGACTTTAAAACCCTTTCTATAACAATATCAAATAAAAAATATCTATGCAGGATATTGAGCAGGATTCTTACCAGACATGTTTAAGCTGGAGTGTTGACTTGAAGATGCGGGGTACAGATTGAAACTTCTTTCAACTTCTGGAAGAAGTCTGATGCTCTCGATTCTCTTTTGTGAGTCGGCAAGAGGAGGTGCAAGCTTCCTGAAATCAGCTATATACAAGAAAATAAAGAAATTAGTTCAGGATATAAGACAGGATCATCCTAAAACCCTGAGTCCTACCCTTTCTCAACCACTTCACCGGATATTCCGCTCCACCAGGGATCGAATCTCTTTTCACAAAGTAAAACTTGGATTTCCATTCCTCCTCGTTCCCGGTGGCATGAAGTATCAATGGATCACCGGAGGTAGAGTAAAACAAGAATCGGCAAGAACCATGGCATCTTAGCCGGTATGCTAAAGGAAGGTCATGAACAGAAAGATCAGGGATATGGGTATTCTTGATTCGATCAAGAACAAGTAACACCTGCCAAAGCATTGGCATTGTTTGACTAAAGCTGATTTTTGTAATTTTGAAAAACTCGGTGATGAAATCAGGGAAAGAAAATCGAAGCCCTAAAGTGAATGGAAAAGCGTTGAAACACAGCCATTCATCAGAAACCATGTCTGATCACATTTCTCAGTCAAACGGCCGGAATACAGTCCCTTCCGGGAAGATGCCGGAGGTTTTGAGGGCCGACAGATGAGCACCTTCAAAGGAACATATTTCCTTCTCCGGATCTTGGAGGATATTCTGGTGGATAAAAGTAGGAGTAGAATCGCCGGAGCTAGATCTTGTTTGCCTTGCCATTTTTATCGGAGAATGAGAAAAAGAAAAGGGATGAAGATGAGAGACTCGATAGGTTTTAAATAGTCTTCAACAGATCCAATAGTCTTCAATAGACTTCAATAGATTACGATAGGTTTCAAATAGTCTTCAACATATCCAATAGTCTTCAATAGACTTCAACAGATTTCAATAGACTTCAATAGACTTTAATAGAGTTTAATAGACTCGATAAGCTTCAATAGATTTCATATTTTTCCATAGATTTCAATAGATTAGTGTTAACAATCCACAACCAACGAGATCCCGCATGGCACGTGCTACGAAAGTTCAGCAACATGATGGAAGCACTTATATATAGGAAGTACCAGTGGCGTATCCACCATGCTTCAATCATGCCACGTCCATCTCGTCATCGGTGTCATGCTTCGTTAACCACAACATTAGAATTCATCACAAGATCTCCACATAGATTGACCAAATAGTTTCAACAACATAGCTTAACCCAAATAGATTTCATGACTTCAACTCGAGCCTACAAAACTACGAACTTCACTTAGCGCGTGGTACGAAGGTTCGGTAACATGCCAGAAACACTTACATATAGGAAGTACCAGCGGCGTATCCACCATGTTCCATCAAGGTTCGGATGTCACTCCTGACTTGAGTGCAAACCTCGTGCAAAATACAAACACCGGTTAACAGTGTTTTCAAAGTATCAAGTGTATATTGTGTCAGCCTTAGGAAAGGCATTGTAAACTTAGCAGGAAAGTGTGCTGCTAGGAAGCAGATACGGTAGAAGGCATAAGTCTTAAACAACATATAAGAATCAAGATTCCTAGAACTATAGACTAGGGCAAGTATTCCTACTTATCCTAATTCCATGTAGTTATGGCTCTGATACCAATCTGTCACACCCCAACCGATGGCGGAAACATCGGGGTGCGAGCACTAAGCGTTCAGATTGCTCATGAGATTCCATAACACTAGAAATTTCATAATAGATTAAACTGATTCAACATTGACTAAAACAATAACTATCACATCAAGTATCAAATTACACCAATTATCAAATATTGTTCAAAGTTTGATTAACTACGTGGGTTTCTAAGCATCACCCTAGCTTGATTCACTTGTTTCCACAGCATCCTATCAGCCTGCAACATGTATTAAAATAATGTCAGTACAAAAATGTACCGGCGAGTATACAAGTTTGAGTAATAGCATAATAGATTAAAACAACTCATATCCGTATGTAAGTGTAACAAAATAGTTTCAGCCATGCTAGTGTTCGCAGTCCAATAAGTGATAGCCCAAGTATCCCGATGCTTTGTTGTTTTCCCATGTCTCAAGGAAAACTAGAATCCTCCTAACAATACCCCTGAGAATAATGGGGAGGTGCATCTCCTATAGCGCTACTATTGTTAAGGCGGAACTACACACCCTGGATTAAACGTTCACATAGCACAAATAGAATACAAGAATCACAAGTTTCACATACACGTAGGATAGAGTTTAGTTTGCAAAAGTCACAAGTATCGTAGTTTAATAGAATACATGTTACATCCAGAAGTTTAAAGCAAAAAAGGATCGAGTGTACTCACAGTGTTTGCTTAACATATTTACTGTTATTGGATCAAATGGAGCTCTTTAGAATTAGCCTGATTAGATTGCAACAAATAAGTGTCGGACAAAACAACGAGATTGCACAAGTGTCGAATTAGTCACTGGATCGGATGGCTGTCCGATCGGATGGCCATTCGATCGGATTGCCAGTCGATTGAGTGACAACAGTGTGAGGGAACGGATGGCTATCCGATCGGGTTGCCACTCGATTTTAAAGTTGATAAAAGTGTGAAGGGAACGGATGGCTATCCGATCAGATGGCTATCCGATCGGGTCGCCACTCGATCCAAGTTCAAGATTCAAAGTTGCCTCGATGGGATGGTTGTTCGATCGGATGGTTATCCGATCAAGCTGCCACTCGACGATCAGGACTTCAAAGTTTAAAGAATGTATAGGGTTAAGGGCAAGTGTCACTCGATCGGGTGGCTGTTCGATCGGATGGCTATCCGATCGGATTGCCACTCGATCGGGTTACCTTGTCCCGTTCTCAATTTTGTAAAAACTCTAAGTTTCTGTTTAAAGCAATGACGACGTGGTACGTACTCAGACAACGGTGAACCCCTCAGTGTACAGCCGATCCAATCGGGTGGGAATCACCCCAGTCCGCTCAGTCATCCGTTCGTGATGGTGTTCATGTCAGAATCCGTAGCCCGGTCATCTTCTCCGGTAACAATCCCTTTCCAAGCCGTTCAGATCCGGATCTCACCATCTTATGTAAAAGGTTAAGAAGATATGAAAATAAACATAGGTTTTTAGCTTGAAAAGTGTAGATCTAGTATGGATTTAGTGTAAAACGCATGAAATTCCTTATATCTAAGCTAGATTCTACCAGGAATGACATCATATAGTAGTTTGTACAAACCACCATGATGACATCATCCTTAAGAACTCAGAACTAAGAGATTTCACGGTGAAAGGTGAGATTTCAAAGGACAATCTCGTAGAGAATGATGTGTAGATCAAAGATGTACAAGAATCTAGTGTGAAACATACCGAAATCTCTGAGAAATGGGAGAAAAGAGGAGTGCGTGCGTCTGGTCGAGTAAGGCTGTCACATCAGTGAGAATGATGATGTGACAGGCCTATTTATAGTGTGAGAAGGAGGGTTAAGGCGGTGTGCACGGATCGGATGGCAACTGGATCGAGTGGCCATCCGATCGGGTGGTCATCCGATCGGATGGTCATCCGATCGGATTGCCACTCGGCCAATCCATCCTTTCCGCGTTTCCGTCTTTGATTCGTTTTGCGTGTTAGATTAAGCATTGCGTATTATTGGGTAATAGTATAACTAGATTATGGCAATAACACAAAAGATTTCAAAGTTTCGTTGTTTCCGCCAGTGACATGACTCCAGTCCCTCGTTCAACCAAGTCTCAAGTTTCACGAGCCTCAAGAGTCAAGCACCAAAGTATATAGAATTAGGCATTCCTAGCATATAGAATTAGGCATTCTAAGTATATAGATTTAGACATTCCAAGTATCTAGGATTAGGCATTTCAAGTATTTAGATTTAGACATTCCAAGTATCTAGAATTAGGCATTTCAAGTATCTAGTATATAGCATAGAATTCACCAAGTGCCAAAAGTATTAATGACTACATAGTTCAGGGACTAAAATTGACAATAGGCAGGGTACAGGGACTAAACTTGCCAATATTCTAAAGTTTAGGAACGCAGGGCGTTACAGTCTCCCCTCCTTTAGGAGATTTCATCCCCGAAATCTTAGAGGAAGACTGCTCGAAGTGCTGTGGATACCTGGTCTTCATCTCACTTTTCAATTCCCAAGTGAATTTGGAGCCACTCTTTCCTTCCCATCGAACCTTGACAACGGGAATTTTTCTGCGCCTCAATCGCTTGACTCCTTGATCCCTGATTTTGACCGGTTTCTTCACAAAGTGTACAGCTTCGTTTATTTGCAGGTCTTCGAGGGGAACCTGCAGTTCCTCGTTAGCTAGGCATTTGAATAGATTGGATACGTGGAACACTGGATGTACGTTGTTTAGCTCTTGTGGCAGGTCGAGTCTGTACGCTACCTTGTCAATCCTTTCGAGTATCATGAAAGGACCCGCATAGCGAGGAGCAAGCTTTCCCTTCTTACCAAAAAGAACTACTCCCTTCCAGGGAGATACCTTGAGAAGAACTCGTCACCAACATCAAATTCCAGAGGCTTACGCCTGTTATCAGCATAGCTCTTTTGTCTACTCCTAGCCTTGATCAAGTTATCACGGATCTGAAGAATCTTATCCGTTGTCTCTTGAATGATTTCAGGGCCACTAAACTGCTTGTCACCAATATCATGCCAATTGAGAGGAGATCAGCACTTGCGGCCATACAAAGCTTCGAAAGGAGCCATCTGAATACTGGAATGATAGCTGTTGTTGTACGAGAACTCAATCAATGGTAAATGCACATCCCAGTTACCACCAAAGTCGATGACGCAAGAACGGGGCATATCCTCTAGGGTCTGAATAGTACGCTCGGTCTGTCCATCCGTTTGAGGGTGAAAGGTCGTGCTAAGATTCAAATGAGTACCCATAGCGGATTGAAAGGTTTGCCAAAGACGTGAACTAAAACGACCATCACGGTCTGAGATTATGTCAAGAGGTATGCCATGACGGCATATAATCTCATCAGTATAGATTCGAGCAAGTTTCTCCACTTTATAATCTTCACGAATAGGAAGAAAGTGGGCTGATTTGGTCAAACGATCAACAATCACCCAGATACTATCATGACCAAAAGGTGTTCGAGGTAGCTTAGTAATAAAGTCCATTGCGATGCTATCCCATTTCCAAACTAGGATTTCAGGTTGTTCTAAGAGTCCTGAAGGACGTTGATGTTCAGCTTTAACTTTCGTACAAGTAACGCATTTAGAAACATGTACAGCAATGTCCCTTTTCATGCCAGGCCACCAATAAGTTGTACGCAAATCATGGTACATCTTATTAGCACCCGGATGAATGGAGTAATGGGATTTGTGAGCCTCCTTCATAATGAGCTCACGGAGATTATCGTGATCCGGTACCCAGATGCGATTGAGGTAGTATTGTAGTCCGTTAGGTTTAGCTTCGAGTTGTTCAATCTTAGCGCCTTGGATTTCCACTTCTAGACTTCCTTCATTTGCTGACGAATACTGAGCATCACGAATACACGCATGGAGATCATTAGAGACACGAATAACGTTCACATGAGTTTTACGACTAAGAGCATCGGCCACTACATTCACCTTGCCAGGATGATAGCGAATTTCACAGTCGTAGTCGTTAAGCAATTCCACCCAACGTCTCTGTCGCATGTTCAGCTCTTTTTGGTCAAAGATATGTTGAAGGATCCTATGGTCAGTGAAAACCACATACTTAGTACCATACAGGTAGTGTCGCCGTATCTTTAACGCAAACACAACTGCACCAAGCTCCAGATCGTGAGTAGTATAGTTTTTCTCATGCACTTTGAGTTGACGGGAGGCATAAGCAATAACCTTGTCTTGTTGCATGAGCACACAGCCCAAATCACGGTTCGAGGCATCGCAATATACCACAAAATCATCATTCCCATCGGGAAGAGTCAGAACAGGGGCATTACACAAAAGGGTCTTGTGAGTTTGAAAAGATTCCTCTTGTTCGTGACCCCAAACAAAAGGTCTCTCTTTCTGAGTCAACGAGGTGAGAGGGACAGCGATCTTAGAGAAATCCGAAATGAACCGGCGGTAATAGCCTGCCAATCCTAGAAAGGAACGAATCTCGGATGCAGATTTAGGCGTACTTCAATTCTTCACAGCTTCGATTTTAGACGGGTCAACATGAATACCTTGCTTACTAACGACATGACCAAGAGATTGTACCTCATTAATCCAAAACTCACACTTAGAAAATTCTGCATACAGACGCTCACCACGTAAGAGTTCAAGCATCAAGCGTAAATGTCAGGCATGATCAGCTTTAGTTTTAGAATAAATGAGAATATCATCAATAAAGACTATCACAAAACGATCCAAATAGGGCTTACAAACACGATTCATGAGATCCATGAACACAGCGGTGCATTAGTCAATCCAAAAGGCATGAACACGAACTCGTAGTGCCCATAACGAGTACGAAATGCGGTTTTGGGTACATCATCTTCGAGAACTCGAAGCTGGTGGTAACCAGAATGGAGATCAATTTTCGAGAAATAGGATGCGCCATGCAGTTGGTCAAATAAGTCATCGATAGGGGGAAGGGGATAACGATTCTTAATGGTAAGCTTATTAAGCTCACGGTAGTCGATACACATACGGAACGAACCATCTTTCTTCTTGACGAATAACACCGGAGCACCCCACGGGGAGGTACTTGGACGAATAAATCCCTTGTCGAGTAGTTCTTGAAGCTGACTAGATAGCTCTTGCATCTCGGAAGGTGCAAGACGATACGGGGCCTTGACGACAGGAATCGCACCAGGTATGAGATCAATACGAAAATCGACGGTTCTAGGAGGTGGAAGACTAGATAGATCTTCAGGAAAGACATCGGGGAAATCACACACCACTGGAACATCGCTTATGTTCTTCCCATTGCTCTTTTGTTCCAACACGTGGGCCAAGAAAGCAAAGTTCTGTTTACGTAAGCACCTGCTCGCTTGTGTGCATGACATCAGCCTCAGCCCTTTCGAAGGTCGGTCTCCATAGACCTGCAAAATTTCACCGGACGATAGAGGTAGACGGACAACTTTTTCATGACAAGCAATCTCGGCATGGTTCTTACGCAACCAATCCATACCGATGATGACATCAAAACTACCCAATTGCATGGGTATTAGATCAATAGTAAACACGTGGTCGTTAAGAATCAAGGAACAACCACAAAGAATAGAATCGACTAGAATAGACTTTCCATCGGCAATCTCCACCGAAAACGACTTAGGTAACACAGAGCATGCACAGTTTAGCAAAGATTCAAATTCAACAGACACAAAACTTCTATCGACACCAGTATCAAATAGAATCGAAGCATAAAGGTTATTCACAAGAAACGTACCATTGACGACATCATTGTCATTACGAGCCTGATTAGCATTAAGGTTGAACGCTCGTCCACGAGCGGCTGGCTGCTGATCCTGGTTCAGCTGAGGACACTGGTTACGAAGATGAGTAGTATCTCCACATTTGTAGCATGCACGAACAGCATTGACAGGCTTAGGATTCTACGGAGGAGCTGGGAGAGCTGGTAGGGCTGCCTGAGCTGGGGCTTGCTGAGCTTCTTGAGCAGGATTAGCTTGACGATAATAGGGAGTCATGTGACCATAGCGATTGCAGTTGGTGAACAAACGACATGCAGAGGTAGTAGGATGATGAAAATTACAAGTCGCACACTTGGGGTAAGACCCAGTGTACTGCTTCTTGATTTCAGGAACAACAGGGTTCTGAACAGCAGCAGCAGGAGCAGGTTTAGCAACAGGGTTTTGAACAATAGGAACAATTGCATTGCATCCTGAATCCTGAGACTTTCGCCTCTTGTTCTTGCTGCCACTTGGCTGCTGGGTAACTTGGTGTGCAGACTTGGAGGGAGCAGAGTTAGCAAACTGTTTATCACGCATACGGTTGTTGTTGAGACTAGCCGCAAGACGATAGACTTCCTCAATAGTTCAGAGTTGAGCTGCTTCAATAGAATCACGCATAGCAGGAGGTAGACCATTAATGTACTTGGTTATCATGCGCTTAGGGGTCGAAACCAAGTGAGGAACGATCAAGCTGAGCTGCTTGAAACGGGTAGTATAAGCCAGATTATCATCACCAATCTGTTTCAAGTGCCAAAACTCATCTTCAAGCTTCAACTGTTCATGAGGAGGGCAGAATTCAAGCATCATCAATTCTCGCACCTCAGCCCATGGAAGAGCATAGGCTTCTTCATTCGATAGGATGTTTCTCTCATTTATCCACCACTCTAACGCTCTACCTTGAAACATTCCCGTTGCACTCCTAGTCTCTAGGTGTTCCGGACACTCACTGTTAATGAAGGTAACTTCGATGTTGTCAAACCACTCGAGCATAGCAGTCACTCCATCACTGCCCGTGAAATACTTAGGGTTGCAAGAGACGAAATGTTTGTAGCTGAACTTGGTGGACTTTTCTTTCTCCGTCTTAGAGTCAACAGAGGAGGGCAGAGTGTTCGATCCTTGGATCTCAGAGACGATCTTTGGCACGACTTGAGCGATCTGGTCGGCCATGAAGGACATCATCTTCTTCTGAGACTTTTCCCCGGATCTCTTGAGAGTGTCGGATAGCTTACGAGAAGACATCCTAAAGATCCAACATAAGGATCATATAAGTCTAGAGTAATATAGATTCACACATGATAGACTAAGACTCAAGATTCTCATAGATACTGTAACCCACGACCTTCGCATGGCACGCTATACGAAGTTTGGCGACATCTCAGAAACGCTTATATATAGGAAGTACCAGCGGCGTATCCACCACGCTTCGGGCATGATCGCTTTGACCTCGTACTCGGTGTCATGTTACGTGTCGCAAAACACACTCATCGTCATTATCATAGATTCACATAGATTTCAATAGATTACGATAGGTTTCAAATAGTCTTCAACAGATCCAATAGTCTTCAATAGACTTCAACAGATTTCAATAGACTTCAATAGACTTTAATAGACTTTAATAGACTTTAACAGACTCGATAAGCTTCAATAGATTTCATAGTTTTCCATAGATTTCAATAGATTATTGTTAACAATCCACAACCAACGAGATCCCGCATTGCACGTGCTACGAAAGTTCAGCAACATGACGGAAGCACTTATATATAGGAAGTACCAGCGGCATATCCACCATGCTTCAATCATGCCACGTCCGTCTCGTCATCGGTGTCATGGTTCGTTAACCACAACATTAGAATTCATCATAAGATCTCCACATAGATTGACCAAATAGTTTCAACAACATAGATTAACCCAAATAGATTTCATGACTTCAAATCGAGCCTACAAAACTACGAACTTCACTTAGCGCGTGGTACGAAGGTTCGGTAACATGCCAAAAACACTTACATATAGGAAGTACCAGTGGCGTATCCACCATGTTTCGGACATGCCACTTCCACCTCGTCTTCGGCACTAGGCTACGTTTCGTATTTTGTTTCTCAAAACAGAACATACATAGATTACACATAGGTTTCACTAGAGTACACACTAGATCACATATAGTCTTCAATAGATTACACAAATAGTTCTTCCATAGTCTTAGAATTCAACAACATCACTGTCGATGCGTAGACACTAAGTTTAGCATGGCACTTGGTATGAAAGTTGGTAACATGTCTGAAACACTTATATATAGGAAGTACCAGCGACGTATCCACCATGTTTCGGACACATCACTTTTCCCTCGTACTCCATGCCATGTTACATCTAGTGCCTTATAATCACAATATCACATAGATTGATCAGATAGGTTAACACCGTAGATAAACTTCTAAAATTTAGTTTGATCCTGAGAGATTAGAAATGTAGGCTTTAGATTGCAGACATACGTGTGATTCGTATAAAGAGCTTCAAATAAACAAAGAATCAAGATAAACGAAGAATCAAGTTTAACACCACATGTAAAATCGAGGTAACATAAAAGATTGGCTTATAAAACATAGAGTGTTCTGGGTAGAGGAACGGTGACTAACCAAGGTGATTCGAATCCCTATCGGATTGAGGTAACGTGTCTTGACTTAGTTAGACAAATACGTCATCGATGTTAGGCCTACGATATTTGTCCTTTTGGTCATTTCACGTTCCTAATTGAATGGAAGTTTCGAGACTTTGGCGAGACATGAAAACATCAAAGAGTGGGACTAGTCATCAAGGTCTGAGTTTCACCTCTAACTTGACAACATCGTACCCTAATAGCGTTGGTACTTATCCGCAGACAAGACCTACTAGAATAGTATGGGGATTTTCCATCAAGGTTCGGATGTCACTCCTGACTTGAGGGCAAACCTCGTGCAAAATACAAACACTGGTTAACAGTGTTTTCAAAGTATCAAGTGTATATTGTGTCAGCCTTAGGAAAGGCATTGTAAACTTAGCAGGAAAGTGTGCTGCTAGGAAGCAGATACGGTAGAATGCATAAGTCTTAAACAACAGATAAGAATCAAGATTCCTAGAACTATAGACTAGGGCAAGTATTCCTACTTATCCTAATTCCCTATAGTTATGGCTCTGATACCAATCTATCATACCCCAACCGATGGCGGAAACATCGGGGTGCGAGCACTAAGCGTTCAGATTACTCATGAGATTCCATAACACTAGAAATTTCATAATAGATTAAATTGATTCAACATTGTCTAAAACAATAACCATCACATCAAGTATCAAATTACACCAATTATCAAATATTGTTCAAAGTTTGATTAACTACGTTGGTTTCAAAGCATCACCCTAGCTTGATTCACTTGTTTCCACAGCATCCTATCAGCCTGCAACATGTATTAAAATAATGTCAGAACAAAAATGTACCGGCGAGTATACAAGTTTGAGTAATAGCATAATAGATTAAAACAACTCATATCCGTATGTAAGTGTAACAAAATAGTTTCAGCCATGCTAGTGTTCGCAGTCCAATAAGCGATAGCCCAAGTATCCCGATGCTTTGTTGTTTTCCCAAGTCTCAAGGAAAACTATAATCCTCCTAACAATACCCCCGAGAATATTGGGGAGGTGCATCTTCTATAGCGCTACTATTGTTAAGGCGGAACTACACACCCTGGATTAAACGTTCATATAGCACAAAAAGAATACAAGAATAACAAGTTTCACATACACGTAGGATAGAGTTTAGTTTGCAAAAGTCTCAAGTATCGTAGTTTAATAGAATACATGTTACATCCCGAAGTTTAAAGAAAAAAGGGATCGAGTATACTCACAGTGATTGCTTAACAGATTTACTGTTATTGGATCAAAGGGAGCTCTTTAGAATTAGCCCGATTAGATTGCAACGAATAAATGTCGGAGTAGTCACTGGATCGGTTGGCTGTCCGATCGGACGGCCATCCGATCGGACGGCCATCCGATCGGATTGCCAGTCGATTGAGTGACAAGTGTGTGAGGGAACGGATGGTTGTCCAATCGGATGGCTATCCGATCAGGTTGCCACTCGATTTTAAAGTTGATAAAAGTGTGAAGGGAACGGATGGCTGTCCGATTGGATGGCTATCCGATCGGGTCGCCACTCGATCCAAGTTCAAGATTCAAAGTTGCCTCGATCGGATGGCTGTTTGATCGGATGGCTATCTGATCGAGCTGCCACTCGACGATCAGGACTTCAAAGTTACAAGAATGTATAGGGTTAACGGCAAGTGTCACTCGATCGGGTGGCTGTTCGATCGGATGGCTATCCGATCGGATTACCACTCGATCGGGTTACCTTGTCCCGTTCTTAATTTTGTAAAAACTCTAAGTTTCTGTTTAAAGCAACGACGACGTCGTACGTACTAAGACAACGGTAAACCCCTTAGTGTACAGCCGATCCGATCGGGTGGGTATTACCCCAGTCCGCTCAGTCGTCCGTTCGTGATGGTGTTCATGTCAGAATCCGTACTCCGGTCATCTTCTCCGGTAACAATCCATTTCCAAGCCGACTCCAGACTAATAATCAAGTCTGTAGTCCGTGCAGATCCGGATCGCACCATCTTATGTAAAAGTTTAAGAAGAGATGAAAATAAACATAGGTTTTTAGCTTGAAAAGTGTAGATCTAGTATGGATTTAGTGTAAAACGCATGAAATTCCTTAGATCTAAGCTAGATACTACCAGGAATGACATCATATAGTAGTTTGTACAAACCACCATGATGATATCATCCTTAAGAACTCTGATCTAAGAGATTTCACGGTGAAAGGTGAGATTTCAAAGGAGAATCTCGTAGAGAATGATGTGTAGATCAAAGATGTACTAGAATCTAGTGTGAAACGTACCGAAATCGCCGAGAAATGGGAGAAAAGAGGAGTGCGTGCGTCTGGTCAAGTAAGGCTGTCACATCAGTGAGAATGATGATGTGATAGGGCTATTTATAGTGTGAGAAAGAGAGTTAAGGTGGTGTGCACGGATTGGATGGCAACTCGATCGACTGGCCATCCGATCGGATTACCACTCGGCCAATCCATCTTTTCCGCGTTTCCGACTTTGATTCGTTTTGCGTGTTAGATTAAGCGTTGCGTATTATTGGGTAATAGTATAACTAGATTATGGCAATAACACAAAAGATTTCAAAGTTTCGTAGTTTCCGCCAGTGACAAGACTCCGGTACCTCGTTCAACAAAGTCTCAAGTTTCACGAGCCTCAAGAGTCAAGCACCAAAGTATATAGAATTAGGCATTCCAAGCATATAGAATTAGGCATTCCAAGTATATAGATTTAGACATTCCAAGTATCTAGGATTAGGCATTTCAAGTATTTAGATTTAGACATTCCAAGTATCTAGAATTAGGCATTTCAAGTATGTAGTATATAGCATAGAATTCACCAAGTGCCAAAAGTATTAATGACTACATAGTTCAGGGACTAAAATTGACAATAGGCAGGGTCTAGGGACTAAACTTGCCAATAGTCTAAAGTTTAGGGACGCAGGGCGTTACAAACAATCTGGGTTCAAAGACCATTTTGGTAGACGACAAAGGCTCGAAGTACCCGTTGCATTGCATGGCTCGATCAATTCATGGTGTTGTTAAGGATCTTAGTTCACTCAAGAGTTTGAATCAAATCATGAACAATGGAGGTCTAGATGACTATGGTTTACCGTATATCGGTCGACTGAGCGTATTACTAACCCTAGGCAATCCTAGGACGGTAAAGGATGTAATGACCAATCATGAAGTTTGTTTATCCAGCATTTTCAGTCGTTTCCACGTTTGGAAAGGAGAGGACCTTCCAGTGGAACGAATTGTGAATCTTCGGATCACCGGAGTTCCAGTCCATCTCAGGGATAACACTATATTCGATCGAATCAGAGGTCTTTTTGGAACGGTGGTTCAGGGTTCAACATTCTCTAGGTTAGATTCGGATAATTCGTATAGCTCGGTCCTGGTGCTTGTACCCCATGGGAAACGAATCGAGGAGTCGGTGGTAATGAAATGGGAGGAGAGGAGGTATGTAATTTGGGTCACTGAGGGCGTTGCAATCTGGAAACCTGACCTGGATGGCGAAAATCTGCTGGATGATATTGGTGAAAACTCTGCAGAGGAATCAGATGGGTACTCGGACAAAAATGATGACGAGAATCAGATGGAGGATGATGTCGAAGAAGGAGAGATCGGGCCAGAAAGTCCGATGGATGATGACCGGAACGACAATGAAGTGTTGCCGGAGTTTGATAGGCCGGCGGCAACCAACCAGAATGATAGCACGCAACAGTCGCATGGGAATGTGGATGCAACATTTCATGTATCGCCGCCTGGGAACGAATCGCCGATCAAACTGCCGGATGCTGTAAAGGTGGTATCCCAACAGCCGGCTAATGACTCGTTTGAATGGGGGGATGAGTTGTATGGGGAAGGTGTACAGTCCCCTAGGTTATCAAAAAGTAACAATAATGGTGTGAGAGATAATTTTTCTGGCACGTGCAATTATGGTGGGGGCGGTACAAATTTGGACTCCCAAAGTAAGCATGGGTTTAATATTAATACTCCGGGGCCAAACAACAGTTATCTTTTGGGTAAAAGAAACAGAGACCAACGTAGCCCACCATCTTTAGGATCGATCCAGGGCACACAGGCCCGAGTTAGACAGGAAGAGGATAATGTTTCTTTGGATCTAAATCGGTCAACGACAGACCTAGATATTGGTGTAGCGGCAAATCCTAATACGAACTGTTCATCGGATTCATCGGGTGCGGATCAGCAGCAATCCGTCCCTCAGGCTATTGATTCCTCACTCGCCGGCGATCAGCTATTCGCTGAAGTTGCTGACACTGTAGCAGTCGGGGAAATTGTTGGAGTTAATTTGTAAGGTTTTGAGTCAGAGATTCGTAACACAATAATTGGTGAAGGCGAAACCAACGTTAACCAATGAATATCCTTTCTACTAATTTGAGAGGAGTCCGGGATGGCCGGAAATTGGAGTGGATCCGAGGATTAAAGACGAGTCATGGAGTTCATTTCCTTTGTATTCAAGAGACGAAACTGAGGGAGTCATCTACTTTTTCTTTCAATCATATGTGGGGGAGATCTGTGTTTCAAATGGCGGCAGTTGATTCGGTGGGCAGGTCCAGCGGATTGGCATCATTTGGAATCCGGCAGTTTCCTCCTGTAGTGAAGTTGTCAGAAGAAGGTATTTTTTATGTGTTTGTGGTAACCTTGTGCCATCGGGTATTAGATTAAATATAGTCAATGTATAGGCTCCCAATGATGATAGTGCCCGTAGAGGATTGTGGTCTGGTTTAATTCGGTTAATAAATTCACGACAAGGCCTGTGGGTATTTGCTGGGGATTTTAATGATGTTCGAGATCCTGAGGAACGTAGGAATTTGGAATATGTGGCAGCAAATGCCGACGCCTTCAATGATTTTATTTTGTCTGCAGCTCTTCAGGAATTCGATATGGGTGGTGCAAAATTCACCTATATTTCAGATCGTGGGGATAAGCTGAGTAAGCTTGATCGGTTCTTGGTATGCATTGGTTTTGTGGAATCATGGCCTGGTACAGTTTTAACGGATCTTGATAGGTTGTATTCGGATCATCGACCACTATTGTTATCTACCACCCCCACTGATTTTGGCCCCGTACCTTTTCGATTTTACAATTCTTGGCTGGAAAAACAAGGTTTTGTGGAGTTCGTCATTAATAAGTGCAACCAGTTCTCGTTTATCGGTCCTGGGGATCTAGCACTTGCCACTAAACTCAGGTGGCTGAAGAATAGAATTAAGGAATGGACCGTGGTGGAAAAACGGAGAATCGAGGGAATATATTCTATGTGTAAATCTAAGATGGATGAATTGGAGGCCTTGGCGGAAGTGAGGATTAAGTCAAGCCAAGCTGGATTTGAGAATGAAGTATAAGCAGTTTTTGCTGGAATTTGATGAACAAAAACATCTGGATGCGCGTCAAAAGTCTAGAATTAGATGGGCGATACAAGGGGATGAAAATTCTGGGTTCTTTCATGCTATGGTGAATGCTAATTTAAGTTCAAACCGTATTAATGGTATTTTTATTGATGATGAATAGATTACTAACCCGGTTAGTATTAAATAACACTTTTTTGAGTATTATTCCCAGCTATTCACAGAACCTATCCAGAATCGTCCAACAACAGTCTACATGTCTGCAAATAGTCTTACCCCGGAAGAAGGAGTGTCGCTGACGCGGCTGTTTACGTTGATCGAGATTAAGGATGCTGTTTGGGAGTGTGATGGCGACCGGGCGCCCGGGCCAGATGGATTCAACTTTAAGTTCTTAAAATGGTGTTGGAGTGGGTTGCAAGGGAATTTTTTAAAACTTTCTAACGAATTCTATTACAATCCAAATCTGAATAATAGGTGTCCCTCTTCTTTTATCGCTTTAATTCCGAAGATCAAGGACCCGATGAAGCCGTCCGAGTTTCGTCCCATAAGCCTCATTGGATGTATCAACAAGGTCATATCTAAAGTGTTGGTGAACCGATTGAAATGTGTGATTGATAAACTCATTTTCGTGGAGCAAACGGCGTTCCTTGCGGGAAGAAATATTGTCGACAGGCCATTGATGTTGAACGAATTAGTAGCTTGGCTTAAGCTTAGAAAAAAGGCGGGTATGATTTTTAAAGTTGACATTCATAAGGCTTATGACTCGCTTAGTTGGGATTTCTTGATCTCGGTCATGAAACAAATGGGTTTCCCGCCTTTATGGCGAGAATGGATAATGGGAACTTTACGGTCCGCTCGAGTATCAGTACTGGTAAATGGCTCACCTACAATGGAGTTCGCTTGCACTAGGGGTCTCTGGCAGGGAGACCCTTTATCTCCTTTCCTTTTTCTAATCGCCATGGAGGCTTTATCCGGAATGATGAAGAGGGCCTCGGAGACTGGATTGGTTCATGGCATTAGTTGCAATAATAATAGTGGTATGACTTTAACCCATCTTTTATATGCAGACGATGTCGTGTTTTTGGGTGAATGGTCGGTCTCAAATGCGCTAAATCTTCGGATAATACTTAGGTGTTTTTACTTGTCATCTGGGTTGAAATTAAATTTATCTAAATGTGGTTTGTATGGGGTGGGAGTGGAGGATTCGGAAGTGGCAACTATGGCTAATATGTTACATTGTAGAGCCGGTTGCTTTCCCTTTCAATACCTCGGTTTGTACGTGGGAGCAAACATGAATCTAGCTCGGAATTGGAAGCCTATTGCCGACCTCTTCAACAGTAGGTTATCTATTTGGAAGGCAAAAAAACTATCATATGGGGGGAGAATTTACGCTTTTGAAGTTGGTGTTGACGTCTTTACCGACTTATTTCTTTTCATTATATAAAGCTCTGGTTCTAGTCTTAAATCAACTGGAAAGGCTTCGGCGGGTTTTCTTTTGGGGTGGGTCGGAAGAAGTGTCTAAAATGGCATGGACGACGTGGGACAATGCAGTCGTTCCAATCAAGTATGGAGGTTTAGGTTTCGGCTCATTACGGGACATAAATCTAGCGATGCTTGCGAAATGGTGGTGGAGGTTTAAAACAGAAAAGGATTGCCTGTGGCGTAAATTGGTGTGGGCGATTCATTCAAACTCGAGGTCATCGAACCTGATTCCGTGTAAAGTAGCAGTTGCGGGTCCATGGAAACATATTTGTGGCAGTTTGACGATTCTGGCAAACATGGGGATAGAGCTTTCTAAAAATATAATAGGGGTATTAGGGGGCGGGGTTGATTTAGCGTTCTGGATTGATCCGTGGGTGGCGTCGGATCCTCTAAATGTACTTTTTCCTCTACTGTTTCAGCTGGAAAAGGACCGGTGGTGTATGGTTGCTCAAAGAATAGGTGCGACAGTGAATGGTTCGACATGGGTATGGGATTGGAGACGACAACCGGTGACTACCGACGAAAAACTAGAGCTCCAGCAACTTACAGCTCTCTTGCAACATGTGGCGGTCTCCACGGGAAAAGGCAGTTGGGTGTGGAAACTGGACGATGCGGGTCAATTCAATGTAGCAAGTATTAAAAAGGCATTAATCGAGTTAACTTGTGCGCCTCCTGAGTATGTAGTGGAATGGAACAACTGGATTCCTAAAAAAGTTGGCATAGTTGCATGGCGAGCTCAAAAAGAAAGGCTCCCAACCAGATTAGCGTTGTCTAGGAGGGGCATTCCGGTCCAAAATCTGGAATGTGCAATATGTGGGGAGTATTCCGAAACTAGATTTGTCGCCTGCGAAGTAGCCCAAATTGTTTGGCAGCTTGTTTATCAATGGTGCAAGGCACCATTTTTCTTGGCTTTTAGTTTTAAAGATATACTTGAAGATCACAAACGTTTCCATGGTTAGATAAAAAGGAAAAAGGCTTTCCATGCGGTGTGTTTAGTTACAATCTGGTGTCTATGGAACTCGCGAAATGAGCTTATCTTTTCAGGAAGGACGAAGACGTTAACAAGAATATTGGAAGAAATTAAGGCGAAAAGTTTTTTGTGGATAAAGAATCGAGCAAAGGCGTCGGCGGTTACTTGGGAACAATGGAAATGCTTTGATGTGTTTTAGATCGTTCAATATTTTTGATTTATTGGTTGTAAGTTTTTGTGTTTGGTGTATGTAAGTTTGGTGTTAGCCGCTGACAAGATTATTAATAAAATGTCTTTTGTTGGCCGCTAAAAAAAAATAATCTAGACTACTGATCAAGTATAACAAAAGGATGGAATGATCTAGGGTTGTAGACGTCATGGAGCAAAACGAGTGAAAGGGTAAAATAAGTATAGCCAATCATTATTGACCTTTCCTACCATAAAAAAAACGTATCTAACTATTTTATACATCATTATTTACAAAAAATAAATATATCATAAAAATGAGTATTTTTTATATTTAGTATTTGGGTAATATATTTTCTTATAAAAAAGTTTTATTTAAATTTTTTTTCAATTGTTTTTTTACATAGTGTTTTGACATTTTACACATGTTTTACATTTAGGCGCAAATTACACATTTAGTTTTATTCCTGAGCCTCAAATTACACATGGTGTTTTACACCCAAGCATTAATTTAACATGGTATTTTACAACTTGGTGTCAATTTACACATTATGTTTTACACTTCGACGTCAATTTATACATAGTGTTTTGGATTGTGCAGCCAATTAACACATGGTATTTTATATTTGAGTGACAATTTGCATAAAGTGTTTTACACCCGAGTTTTAAACTACACATGGTCTTTTACATTTGAGTGATAAATTATGGGTCCTAATATTAACACATGGAAAAAACTTATTTTCACATGGTGTATACGGGATTATACGGCCCGTATAGAATTAAAAAACTGACAAAGTCTGTTGTTTGTTTTTTTAATTCTATATGGGTAGTGTAACATTATACGGCCCGTATACACCATGTAAAAATAAGTTACCTGGTCGTATACAATGTATACGAACAATGTATACGGGCCGTATATATATGACCCGTATTATTCGAAAAATAGATTTTTCTCAAAGTATATAAGGGGTTTAAGGTGCCAATCACACAAGACATTTTACAGTCGTGAGGTAATCAAACATTTCTAAAAGTAGAAAAAAAAACATTAACAAGTAACAAAAATTGAAGAACAAAAAGCCGCGTCGTATGACTGTAATAAAACGGAAGCTATCAACGCGGGGATGGGTACGGAAAAATGGTTGCTGATGTTTTTCTGTATTCGGATTTTGTTGGTTTGTTTCCAGCTAGGGTTTAGAATGGTTGAAGGAATGTCGGTTTTTCAGTATTCGGATTCTGTTGGTTAAATACCAACTTTTTTAGTAGGAAGGGTACGTACGGTTACGGTTACGGGCATGGTGTTATTCTTTATTTAATATTTACAGAATAAAAGGAAGGGTACGTAGTGTTTGTTTGAGAACCTGATTCAGATACACAACGGTTCTCCAATTCCAAATCAGTAAGCAAATACACAACGGTTTTTTAATTCCAGATCAGTAATGTAAGGAGAAGCGTTGAGATAACGGACATCCATCAAGCTCGAAAAGAAACTTGTGTTTCCCATAGTCACAAATGATTTCGTTTCAAATCAAGGGTCCTATAATTACAACCACTTATTTTCAACGGGGATGTAATGCAATGATTCCTCTCAATTGAATAGACAGACACTTGCTTCATAGGACTCACTTGAATCGTCTCGGAAGTACTGAACAACCGAAATAACAGCTTCGGTTTCATCAGCTGCATCGTTTACCGTGAAATGCATCCTTACAGAAACCACTAAAGATGAGTTGGAAAATTGCATCAACTCTCCTATATCAACATACTCTTCTTCGGACGGTTGATCAGCCTGTACCGAAGAAACCAAATTCGCAACAATGAGTCTGAATCCATTGTGGTTCGTGAATGTTTCGAATCATCATAGAAGACGTGTCGGCTTCTTCTGCTAGTGGTCGGGCTTCCAATGCTCACACAAGGTGATAAACAATGATGATATGAACACAAACCAACTACTTTATCTTGAGTCATCGGGAAAACTTTTCCTCAGGGGAGGGTGAGTAGTATGAGTCTGAGTCCATTGTGGTTCGTGAATGTTTCGAATCATCATAGAAGACGTGTCGGGTTCTTCTGCTAGTTATTCGGAATTTTTCGAATCATCATTAAAATTAACAATGCGGTCTTGATTGAAGACGTAATTGCAAGACTGTTTGTCGGGCTTCCAATGCTTACACAGGGTGAAAAACAACCCTTGATGTTGAAACCGGTTTTACCTCATGAAAAGGAAAGAAAAAAAAATTAGAGAAGCTTTGGGATTCAAGGGTTTATGAGTCAAAGTTAACATTCAGATTCAGATTCAGAAAGTAGATGATTTGTACGTGGTATATTCTCTTTAATCTATTAGAACGATCTTTGTTTTGTCACGTACATGCGTTTAATTCCCAATATCCTTGTGTTGTCACGTACATTTCATAAGAAACTTTTCGTGCACTGAACCTTTAGTTGTGTGCGCAAATTCACCACCGGTTAGAATATTTGAAGGAATGCTGGTTCAATACCAACTCATCTTTAGTAGTGTTTGTTTGAGAACCTAATTCAATAAATATAGTCTTTACTCTCTCTCTACAAACACACTCTCTCTCATTTCTCTTCTCTCTCTACATACATACCCTCTCTTCTCCATCACCATAAACCATAACCCACCACCACACTACCACCACCCCCTCACCACCATCCGCCACTGCCTCACCAACCACCTGCCACCATTACACCGCCCAACCGCCACCGCCTGTCAGATTCCAAACCATCAGAAGCAAACTAATGGGTAATTTATGAATTAGTCTCTTCATCTTCAAGACCATAAGAAGAAGATGCACAACAAACAAAACATAAATCTGAAATCCCTTTTTCCCCAAATCCCATCTTCATAAAACCGAAAGCCGAAAGAAACAACAAACCCTTCACAACTTCACCTTTAAAATCATCACAATCAACCTAGGGTTAGGGCTAATCTCAGTTCAATCGCCGTTTGGATCTGAGCAAAACAGGGATGCTCAAGAAGAAGACACAGGTTTATCGGAGATTGGTACAGTTCAATCGCAGTTTGGATCTGAGCAAAACAAGGATGCTCAAGAAGAAGACACAGTTCAATCGCAGCTGGATGGTGATTCCGGTTCATATAACTGTACGAACGATTCCTAAGAATCTCCGTTGGAAGATGACGTAGAAAATGCTTGAAATTGAGGTGAAAATGATGAACTGGAGGCTAGTTGTGGTGGTTTGTGTACGATTATCAGAGAATAACTGATTGTTTTGGCGGGAAAAGTGTGGGTGAAGATACCGTCGGGAATTATAATAATGGCGGCATCTACTACTACGGTTAGCGGAGTGATTGGTAGCCGGTGTAACGCCATTTCTGGTGATGGTAACCACGTGGATTGAGTTTGTCATCTCTATGGGGTTTCTTACTTTCTTTCGTATGGTTGTGAATTGTCGAGTGGGGTTTTTTAAGTGTTTGATTTTTGGAACATCTGTATGAATTTAATATCTAGTGATAATAATACTTATATTTTTATTTTTTTTTATTTTCATTTTCAATATAAGAATGGATTTTTGAAATTAATAATAATTAATTAAATACTTATATACAAAATTACTAAAATACCCTTAATTTTAATAGACAATTTGGATGGTGTTAGAGGCGGGGAGCAAAATGGTGATAAGTTACATAGATCATGGAGCAAACTGGCTATTTTAAAGGTTTGGGGCAACACCATGAAAGTGACCAAACCACAGGGAGCAAAACAGAAGTTTACTCTATTGAAAATTACTATATCACCCCCATCAGATTTTGTTTGTTTCTACAGCACAAGCACATTCCGAATAACTACACAAAGATTTGTTGAAAACCCAACTCTCTCTATAGATATGACTGATAGTGAGGGTTACTTTGTTATATACATCAACAAATGATTGGTTCAATACCAATTCATCTTTATTGATCTTCATATTCTTGGTTAAATACCAATTCATCTTTATTGATCTTCGTATTCTTGGTTCAATACCAACTCATCTTTATATGAGAGTATGTTGATATAGGAGAGGATATGCAATTTTCCAATTGGTTATAGAAACCACTAGCAGAAGAACCCGACACGTCTTCTACCAACGGCTCGAAATCCCTTTCGTTTCTTGGATTTCCCTTCGGTTGAGATCGAGAAGGATGATGTGAATGATAAAAGCTGTGCCAGCAGACTTTTGTCAGTTTATTTAATTATATACAGGTCGTATAAACTTATATGGCCCGTATACACCGTGTGAAAAAATTTTACCAGATCGTATACAATGTATACGATGATTGTATACGGGCCGTATAATAGTATACGGCCCGTATTCTTAGGGTAAAAAATGGTAAAAAATGGTTTATTCTCTTTAATCTATTAGAACGATCATTGTTTTGAGAACCTGATTCAAATTTAAACAATGCACGACATGTCTTCCTGAATATGAAAGTTAACTATGTTTAAGAAACAAATGTGTAAAAATACAACTGATTACTCGGTCGATTAATGGCCAATAAGAAACAAATCTGTAAAAATACAACTGATTACTCGCCATTCTCTTGCACCTTTTGCAGACATGCACCTTCAACTATGTTGGTTCGGTTTAGTTTTTTCCGACTGTTTCAGTTATGATTCAATAAATAATATCTGGTTGAGAAGCACTAAAACGGTTGTGGTTGTCCAATTCCAGATCAGTAATGTAAGGAGAAGCGTTGAGATAACGAACATCCATCAAGCTCAATCCTTCCTACATTATTGTAAATTACCACATCACCCCCACTAGATACATCTTCCAACTTTCAAAATTCAAATCAAACTAACACGAAGTATCTCGAAGGTATCTTATTCATATGTTACAAATTAATCATTGAAGGAAAAGGAGAACTAGAATATCGATATGGTTGGTGTAAAAGCTCACATTTTACTACATTGACTGTGTGTTATAACTGCGAGAAGTAGATGCATTCGGGAATTAAACGTGGAATCTGTAATGATGTTTGGGAATTAAATGCATGTACGTGACAAAAAAAGGATCGTTCTAATAGATTAAAGGATTAAAGGCATGCACCTGTCAGTCTGTCATGTCTTTTGACAAATCATCTGCTTCCTGAATCTGAAAGTTAACTAGACCCCTCAAGTTGTCATTCATAACAACTAAGCGTCTGGAGAAGAGTATGTTGATATAGGAGAGTTGATGCAATTTTCCAAGCATTTATAGCCACCGTTTCCGTAGTCAAAGACGGTTGCGGTTTGCACATTCAATCTTCATTGCTTCATTAAAATTAACAAGGCGGTCTCGGTTGCATATTTTAGAGAGACCTTTAAGTACGGATCCTACAGCTGCATTTGGAACAAGAAGTCCAACAATCCGTTCATTATCTGTTGTTGTCTAAACAATATGAATGCACGCAACGAATTTGACAACCGGTCAAATCACACACTATAAAGTGTAAACTTATCGTGTGTTGTAGTTTGGAAAGATGACCGAATAGAGATCTGAATCAGGCGTGCATTGTTTAAATCTGAATCAGGTTGTCAAACAAACACTACTAAAGATGATCCGAATCAGGTTGTTAATTTTAATGAAGCAATGAAGATTGAATGTGCAAACCGCATCCGTTTTTACTACGGAAACAGTGGCTATGGGAAATACAAACCCGACACGTCTTCTGTGATGATTCGAAACATTCCAAATAACTAGCAGAAGAACCCGACACGTCTTCTGCTAGTTAATCTTTTCTTCGATTTCAACAAATCTTTCAAGACCATTCACCTCTTTTAACCTACCAAAACACCGTAAACCCCTTCTTTTCTTCCCAAAACCAACCCGCAACGAATTTGACAACTATTTAATGTCTTTAATCTATTAGAACGATCCTTGTTTTGTCACGTACATGCATTTAATTCTCATACATCAGCAACCATTTTTCATTTTCCTTCAATTTCGAGAATATTCTCCCTAACATGAGAAACGAAAGAGATTTCGAGCAGTTGGTCGATGACATGATAGATAAAGATCCTGACACACGTAACATCTAGTTATATTCCTACATCTATATCTTTTGTCATGAAAAACTATGTGACATGTGTCTGGTCCAGTGGTCCCGGTACTACAGCTGCATTTTGAACAAGAACTCCAATAATCCATTCATTATCTGTTGTTGTCTCAACAAATATGACTGCACGGATTCCTGGACTTCTTGTTCCAATGCTCACACAAGGTGATAAACAACGCTGATACGAACACATACTAACTGATTCAGATTTAAACAATCCACGCCTCAACTGAGATAACGGACATCCATCAAGCTCAAAAAGGAAAAGGAAAAGATTTGTTTAAATCGAAGAAAAGAGTAAAAAAGATGAATTGAGGCGTGCATTTGGAACAAGAAGTCCAACAATCCGTTTATTATCTGTTATTGTCTAAACAATATGAATGCACACAACGAATTTGACAACTGTGACAGCTTATTAAAAGTAGAAATCACCTCCAATCATTTCCTGGTCAAATCACACAATATAAAGTTTAAAGTTATCGTATGTTGTAGTTTGGAAAGATGACCGAATAGAGATCTGAATAACAAACTGTGGAGAACTTGTTTGTGTCGGGTTCTTCTGCTAGTTATTCGGAATGTTTCGGATCATCATAGAAGACGTGCCGGGTTCTTCTGCTAGTGGTTTCTGTAACCAATCCATTATCACCCTTGGTGGTTTCTGTACCCATCCCCACCGATAACTAGCAGAATCGATAAATAACCAACACGAAGTTCTCTGCGATCGCTAATGTTTCCATCAACGGACTGGTCGGTAACGTTATTCTACTTGTGCTCCGATTTAAGCGGCTTGTTCCGATCAACGCTTATCGACATTGTTAAAGGTGATGAAGAGTTTAGAAACCCTAGAATGATTGTGTTTTTACTGGAAAAAACGTGATACTTGAAAAAACATCCTTATATACGGGCCGTATACAGTTATACGGCCCGTACACATTTGGTAACATCAAAAACCTCACAAAATAAATCCATTGAGCCGTATACGTTTTACAAATCGTATACACATGTATACGGCCCGTATAACTATATACGAGCCGTATATAGTAAAATCAAAAAAACATTCCCTGCACATTTTCCTATTCAAAAACATTCTATACAGGCCGTATAATTGTATACGGCCCGTATACAATAGGGGGTGTGAAAATAAGATATAGAGTATGTGGAAATAAGGGAGGCCTAAATTATACATGATGTTTTACACCTAGGTGTTTAACTTTTTATTTTAATATAGCAATTATTAATACTATACTCAGATTTAAGATTAAAAAATGTTTAATCTTATGGTATAGTATATTTTTAAGAAAATAATAGTAAAGTATAAAAAGTTTTTTTTTTGAACGGCTAACTGCTTTCCACGTGTAAACCCACCCTTTTGGACCTATGTTCAAAAACCGACTACTCGACCACCGCTAGAAATCGTAGCACACCCCTGATGCGCGGGAACCCCGTGGAATGGGTAAACCCTCGCCCCCCGTTGGACTCGAACCCGGGTTGAATCCCAAGCTGAGCCTTCAGCCGGATCTCACAACCACTACGCTTACGCTGCATATGGAAGGACAGTAAAGTATAAAAAGTTATCAACATAAAAAAGATAGGGAAATCTGATTAATGTCAGCAAAGTATAAAAAAAAAATTATCAACATGTCATTGGTTCCTTCATAACAATTTAAGGCTAAATTGCTCTTTTTAGAATAACCCTATCGTATAAAAGAAATGTTTGATTGTAATTAAGTTTAAGAATCTAAATATAGTTTAATTTTCTAAACTTTCATTTCTTCAGTAAAATTTTTTGAACAAAAATTGTTTACTTCTTAATACCATTTATAGGAATTCAAACTCATATCACTTTTATAAAGAACAATCACTAATATCACTAAACCACAAGGTAATAAAAAAAAAAGAAAAAAAAGTTAATCTACCTGTAAACTATCATTTCTTCAATAGGGGAGAAAAGGTTATTTTTCTGGCCGATTATAAAGCTTTTTTTTTTTCAAAAAACAATTAGTTTTAACTTGACCTCATTATAGTCGTAATTTGTTTTGACTCGAACTAAATTCTTATTTTTTTTAGATGACCCCATTTTGACTGTTATCCTATCCATCCATTTTACCTACTTAATTCTCAATATAGGTTTGTGTTAACAAACTTTCTCTATAGTTTATAAAATTAAACTTTCATTTCTTCACAAAGAGAAAACTAGAGATTAACATACCCATAAATTTCTTATTTTTTGTGCAACTTAGAAAATAGAAAAGAAGACAACTAGGAATGTTGCAAATAAAAAAGCAAGATAAGTCTAAACTGAATGGAAATATGTGGTCAGCAAGCAGAATTAAATACATTATGTGGCTACAATTTGGGTATTTTATGTCTTCATTCATTGAAACGAGACGATATAGCACTAGTGTCCCTTCTCTTGTGCTTGACCCTTGGATTTATTGGAAATTGGATTTAATCCAGATTCACATGCAATGTCTCCCATTATACATGTCCTACTGAAAACATTCTTTGATTAAGGTTAACTAAAGTACTAATTACAAGACATGTTTGGGTGAAGACAGCAAGGCAGACAAGCAGGTGGTTTGATCAAAGTACCTTTTGAACATGCATTTGGGTTTGGATTTTGGTCTTATTATACTCGACTGACATGTTGAAAAGGCTTAGAGATCTAATGACATTCAAAGTTACACATAATAGACAAACTAGACCATATATTTAAGTCATTATTGCTTATTTTAATTGATTAGCATAATTATAAAATATGTTTTAGTAACTGTCTTAACTTTAAACAAAGTAGTGGTCGTTACTTGAAATAATTTTATACAGTAGTTATGGCTACTTTTTGGAGAATATGGCTCACGAAGAATGATTTGGAGTTCATCTCTAGAAGTATCTTGAGTTCTAAAATAGTGAAGATGATAAAAAAAAGACTCATTTTGTGGCTCATGAACAAATCTAAATGTAAATCTATTACTTGAGAAAACTGGTGTTAGTTTATTATAGTAGAATACTTGTAATCTGGGTTTGTTGCTATTCTTCGGCGTCTTGTTGGCTCTATTTTCAATAATAGATGTTAAAAAATTGCTTTATTTGACCAATGCAACAGAAATTGTAAAAATATCATAACTAGCAACATCGGGAATCAATTAAAAGGTTTTTTTTTTATTGAATTAAAATATCTTAAAATAAATTTTTTTTTGGTCAAATCAAATGTTTTTTTTTTTTTCAATCTTTGACAAATTACATAAGAATAGTAGGTAGACGAGCAACAAACTGCGCCGCTATCCCTTTCTGAATAGAAAACCCTAATCTACTAAAAACAATTGAAATTTGAAAGATTTTGATTTAAAAGAAGTGGTGACGGTTAGAATATGATGGTGGGTGATGTTTGGAATGGTGGCGGTGACAATAATGGCAAGTAACCTGGGTGTAGGTGACGGCGATAGGGGGTGGGGTCAGTGGCGGAACTAGAACATTAATTCAGGGGTATCCCAAAAAAAAAATTTACCGTGCAATCATACAATATTAAAAAAGAAAAAAACAATACATAAATAAAGTAAAACAAATACCTAATAGATTTGTCCTCTTCTTTTTTTCATAGCTTGAAATCGTTCCATCACATCGTCGTCTTTTACTTCACTTAAAAAATCCTTTCGACCGCACAAACCATAGCATTGTTCAAGAATTCCGGGCCGATCCGATTGCGTAAATCCGTCTTCACAAGCTTCAATTTCGAAAAACATTTTTCAACGGTTGCGGTTGCCACCGGTAAAAGCAAAGCTAGCTTAACTACCCGATAAACTGTAGGACAAGAACTATGCGTTCCCGTTTCAACCATAACACGTGCAAGATCACTTATTCCATTCAAGTCTTCAAAGTTATCATCATCGCTTATTGTGTGCCGAAATGACTCAATATCACCCAAAAGACTCCCTATTTCTTGTGTAGTAAAATCATCCGGGTACATCTTAGCAAACGCCAATATCTTCGATGGGTCAAACTTAGAAAAACCGTTAGAAGGATTTAAACCCGACATATTTTTTATCAAACTAGTTGATACCTCACTAAATCGATTTCCTAATTCTTGAATTTGCATGTCCACAACCTCATTAAAAATGTCTACTTCAAAATGATGTCTATTTGTAATGACATTCTTTTGGTTTCTTGGATTACCATAACTTTCCGTCATGTCCAACATTGTAATGTCATTTTTTTTTACAAAAGGAAGTCATTTTTTCCAAGATCGGCTCAAACCCATTTTGTCTTAAAGCATTCAATGCTCGTTTTGTACCATTTATCAAGTTGGCCGCTTCTAATAAATCTTTACCTTTTTGTTGAAGGTGTTTTGAAAGAGCATTTGTGTAACTTAATATATCTCCCATCAAATGCATATAAAAAACAAACTCGAGTTTTTTAAAATAGGATACAATACCTTTTGCATTTGTCCGTTGTTGACTGCAATCTCCATCTTATTTAACATATTGAAGTACTGTAACAACTTCCGGAAACAATCTAAGCAAACTGATGATGGTTCTATGATGTGAACCCCATCGCGTATCACCAACTCGTGCTAGGGAAACCTCTTGGTTTAATCCTTTACCCGTTTTAATTTCACCTTCAAGTATCTCTTTTTCCACTCTAGCCTTTTTTTCCTCCCTTAAGATATCTTTTCGTTTGCAAGAATCTGAAACCGTAGTGACAACCATATAAAGGAATTCATAGAAAGTTTTCACACCAGCATGTTTTTTTGAAACAGCGACTATAACCAACTGAAGTTGATGAGCAAAACAATGGACTATAACCAGCTGAAGTTGATGAGCAAAACATATGTTTCTTTTGATTCATGAGATTGTGACATTTTTGTGCCCCCTTTGAATGATGACTATCAACATTCTTAACATGTTCCTTTAATGACCCCTTTTTACTCCAATCACTAAAGCCTTTAGAACTAGAAGACCACGTATCTCTTCTGCCTTGATTACCAACATCTTCTTTAAACAAGTAACAATATAGATAATATACTTTGTCTGCTTTGATGCTATACTCTAACCAACTACAATCATTAAACCAACTAACAACAAAACGTCTTTTTTTTCCATAAAAGTCTTTAACAGGAAACTTATGACTACGCGGTTGAAAAGCCCCTTTAACATGATACGACCTTCTTATGCCATCTATTTGATTTGGGTGATAACTAGCAATAGGTGGCCTATCAAATGGATCCGAAGGAAGATCATTCAAATCAATAATACCTCGTGTTATTGGAATTGAAGTTGTAGGATTATCATTATCAACATTCGGACTTACATCAACGTCGTCATTTGCTTGATCAACATTCGGACTTGCATCAACGTCATTATTTGCTTGGATATTATCATTATCAACATTCGGAGGAGTTGTTTCATTCGGAATTGTCTCATCATCATTAATTTCTTCGTATTTTCTTTTGAAAAAGTTCCCAATTAAAGCTTGTTTTTTGGATTTTGGTTTCATCATAACTTCAAAGAATTCAAAGAATCAAACAATCAATTAACAATCAAAGGATCAAACTAACAACTAATCAACGGCCATTAACAATAAGTAACAACAACAATTAAACTAACTAATAATAATATAATATCAAACATTCAAACTGAAACAATAAAAAAAAACTTATCAAAGTGAAACAAGTAACAAACCTCCTGTTCGTAAAAGTGTAAAACAGTAAGTAAAAACAACAATCAAAGTATCAAACCTCTTGTTCGTAAAACTACAATTAAACCAACTAATAAATATTCATAAAACTAATGAATTTTATAGTATCAAACCTTCTGTTCTGTGATTCTGTGAATGTCGCACGCCCGCACAGCCACAAACCTCCGAAGTTCAAACTGAAACAAAACCTCTGGTTGGACCTGTTCTGTGATTTCTGTTCGTGTGATGTAATCCGAACTGAAACAAACCTCATGTTCCGCTGTTCGTGTGATTTCTGTTCGTGTCTCACTGTCTCGTGACTTCAGACTTCGATAGTTCAATCGACCTTTGATATCCCTTGCATTCAATCTGCCGCACCATAACACTATTGGGTTATTAACTTATTATTTTGGTTATTTGGGCTAACTAATATTGGGCTATCATTTGGTTATTTGGGCCAATATAATCAGAATTACTTGGGCTTAATACAAGTTTATAAATTTTTTTTAGGGGTGTCCTAGTAGTTATTGAGGGGTATCCTTAGTATAAAAATCGGAATTTTTTTTTACACTACCGGTTAAAAGTTGAGCCGTAGCCTGGGCTACGCCTCGGACTACACTAGGTCCGCCCCTGGGTGGGGTGAAAGAGGCTATAGCAAAGGGGCATCTTAAGATATCTCAGATTATGAAAATAAAGACTATAATGTAATAATATTTAAAAAAAATCAAGCCCGAGCCCTCTGATGGGTTGGTAAAATTCTAAGGCTTAACCGGTTTAATTTTACTAATTTATGTGGAAATTACTTTAAAACTGCACTACTTTGAGATGATTTGTGTTTCCTAGGCCTTGACAAGTTTAAGGTGCGTTTGGGAGGCTTTTTGGAGCATTAGGAGCAAATACTAGCAAGTAGGGGACGCGACACGAGCTAAACCAAGGAAAACGTTCGAGAAAACCAGGCGGCGGCGTCGCTGACATGACCACTGCCATCAGCTGGGGGACAACAGTGGCGTCATGCAGCATTAAAGACCGTCAGAAATTCTGGGCGGCGTCGCTGACGCCACTGTCGTTTCCGAGTTACGTTGATTCACGAAAGTGCTAGTTTGATTGATTTGAATTGAGGGTTTTCCCCATTTTTCGAGACGTTTGAGTTTGGGACCATTTTGGGAGCTTCGTGGAGAGTTTTTGGAGCCATTCCATCATCCGATTGAAGATTCCAAACCGAAATCCAACAAATTGATGATGAAATCATCAACCATGTGTGGCTAGAATACCTTCCATGTGTGTCTAGTTTCCTTTGATCATCCCCGGTGAAAGAGTGTGAGTGTTTTAGGGTTTAACTTATATATTTTGGGTTGATAAAACATTGTGTAATCTTGTGATTGAAATTGTATGAATCATTTGTTAGTATTGCTTTGAACTCGAAATTGTTAAGTTTTTTTCTTGCAAATTGACAATTAGAGATGATTGCTACTATGAGTTTTGATTTGTGCTAGGGTTTGTTTGTTTTTCTTCGTTGATAAATCATACAATTGTCTTTGATTCATATTATGATGGTTTTCTTGCACCCGTTGCATATGATAGATGATTGTTGATGTCTAAGATTAGATTTTCAAATTAACAAACTTAAGTAATCATTAATGTTCATAACAAAGTCAAACCATTTGCGTAAGATAGTTCTGTAATCCGAATCCCGGGTGTGATTCTTTCTCATAAGTTTCTTTCAAATTCGTTTAATCACCATTTGATAATCCCTAATTATATTTTCAATTGTTAACTCATTTCACAAACAATTAATTGGAACCATATCATTGATTCCTACCTTCAAACCACTTTTTGATATAAAATTTCAAGCTTCATAATTGTCTTAACTTCATAATCGGCTTGTTAAATCTACCTAAATCCAAACACTAACCACAGACTCTTCATGGTTTGACACCCCATCTTAGCACTAGCTACATAGCTAAGGGTACCAAGGAACACACTTTAACTTATCTTTGACCGGACTCTCATCCGACAATGCAGAGGTTTTGGGATCAATGACGCATGTATGGCACAACATTAATGGGGGCGATGGATGGGTTATAGAATTGTGTTTAATGAGTTAATTATATTTATTGCGAGTTTTTATATGAGTAATTGCTTGGAATTAGTTGACCACGAGTTAACATATTATTGCAGGCAAAACACATTAATGGAAGCAATTACGAGGAGGAGAAGAAGAAGAAGAAGAAGAAGAAGGGCAAGAAGTTAAACGAGAGATCAATATCAAAACAACCTGGAAGTTAAGCAAAGACCGTAACTTACAGCATGGGTTGTAGTTTACGGTCCCAACTGGAACACCGTAAGTATTCTCGTAAAGTAGAAAATCTGAGTTGTAAAAGAAATCGAAGAGTCGTATCTTACGATGGGCGCACAAATACAAAAATCATAAGACATGATTTTAATCACTAAATACAAAATACATGGGTATTTATACCTAAATACATGTATACTTGTCTAAGTATACACTTAGTGAAAATACATGATATTCAAAGTATTCATACAAGTATATTCATACTAAAATAATATTGAAAATATTATTTAACAAAATCATATCCCTACTTTGACTTGGTCATAGGTACACAAAGACAAGAATACCTAAAATAGTATAAGTATATGTATACAAGAACTTGTTAAAAATATATTATTTTTAACACCCATCAAACTTGGGTTATATATATATATATATATATATATATATATAAAGTGTACTGTACAAAATGGCTTAACGTACGCTATGTACGCGATGTGAAATCGCATGTTATAAAATAACATGGATGAAATCGCATGTGATAATTTTGATGAAATTGCATGTTGGTTTTTTGTAACAATTTCGCATGTGATAATTTTGATGAAATCGCATGTTGGTTTTTTGTGATAATTTCGCATGTGGTAATTTTGATGAAATTGCATGTTAAAAAACCAACATGCGAAATTGTTACAAAAAACCAACATGCGATTTCAATTTGGAATGAAGATCTGACGGCTGAGATGATCGCGTACGTAATGTATGATAAGGGTTCTTGTACAAATGCCCTTATCGTACAATATGTACGCGCTCATCTCAACCGTCAGATCTTCATCCCACATTGAAATCGCATGTTGGTTTTTTGTAACAATTTCGCATGTTGGTTTTTTAACATGCGATTTCATCAAAATTACCACATGCGAAATTGTTACAAAAACCAACATGCGATTTCATCAAAATTATCACATGCGATTTCATCCATGCACATGCGAAATTGTTACAAAAAACCAACATGCGATTTCAACAAAATTATCACATTCGATTTCATCAATGCTATTTTATAACATGCGATTTCACATCGCGTACATAGCGTACGTTAAGGCATTTTGTACAATATACTATATATATATATTTGGAAATATATATACACATGCACTTAGAAAATACGTTTTAAGAATATCTAATATATCCACTAACGTCGTCAGCGAGACAAACGTGTGAGACCCGACTACAAGGGGCTCGGCCCTACACATGTCGTGGACACATACATAACACTCGTGTGAGGAACGAAATCACAAGAGGGCTAGGCCCGTTCATACAAGTCACAAATATACAAAATATATATTTTGTGAAATATATATTTACAACATAGAAATCCATTCATCTAAACCATAGTTCAATAAACAATAATCCAATACAACCTAATACAAGTCCTAATACACATTCAAGATGGATGACTTGTACATAGTTATCATAAGCCCAAGTGGCTAACGAATTTAGCACACTTGTAGGTTGTGTCACAAACGAGGAAAACGCATTTGATTTCTAGTAGCTTACGCACGGACGCATTCAGTGAGTTCATGCCCCCTCTTTTAAACCTTTTCTAGTTTTTAAACTTTTGGGGGAGATACATGTACAAGTGGTAGGATAAGCTAGGAAATGGAACAACTTAGATCATGTGCGAATAAGGTTGTACTTAAGCACCATTAATCACATTTAGACCGAGCAACAGAAGGGGTAGATCTACTGGGTCTTGGCGAGCCCCACTCTTGGTCCAAGGGACCCACACAGAAGAGTGCTTTTTGTCCTAGTCGAGAGTAATCGGCACAAAAATTCGTCAATGGTTGGATTGCTTCCTATGTCGTCACACATATTAGTGTCCTAACTAAACATTAATGATAAACGATTTCATTGACGCTTTAACGTACCGCGTTTTATACAAATACATCTCACATTTTAAAGATTCATTTGATGCAAAAACAACGGCATGAATTCACCAACTTTGTTGATTTTTTAAACTTACAAGTATTTCAGACAATTAGTGGACTATGTGGGGATTTCGTGTCAAAAAACAAGGGTTGGAACTCAATGCCAAATTTTGGAGGATTTGCTCATTATATTCCGCCTCCTTGCGGTGATATAGTGATCAAAACCTTAAAACTTTAAAAATTTGCATTATAATGTATGACATTTTGGAAACTTATTTTCATTCGAAGGGTTGTAAACAATATACCTAACCTTGTGATGCGCTTTGAAACTATTATGACAATGGCATTTGCAGTTTGTTTTATTCATTTAGTATGTTTACTTTATCGTATGCAATGAGAATCAATCACGATCACACCTTGCGTTTCCACCTACGAGTGGGTGTGATATGCACAAAATGTAACATATAAATTGTATCAAATATGGTATAAAAACAACCCTTTTCGGTACTAATGTTGGAAAAAGTGTGTTTCTTTGTTAACTTTTGATTTTCAGGATAAAATAAGCTCAAATAAACAGAAGGAAAAAATTAATAACAAAAACCAACATAAAAAACGAAGAAAGCACGTTGACACATTGAACCGACCCTCCAAGCTTCACCCCAAGAATAAAAGCAACAAGTCAAAAGCCCAACGCGGGGCCGTGCCTACCAGGCATGGGCCGTGCCTCAGTCAAGATTACTTAGAGAATAAAGACAAACAGAAAACGACAAGGGACACGGGGCCATGTCCCCTAAGCACGGGGAGTGGTTAACTCTCAAATTCGCAAATTTGGGTCCGTACAACAAGTAGAGAAGACACGGGGCCATGTCGTTGACACAGGGGCCGTGTGTACAGAATAGCTGACAAGAGCATTAAATGAAGACAGGGAAGATGAAGGACTCGGAGCCGTGTGAGTCTCCTATTTCCAACTATAAATAGAGGTGCTTGGCTCACTTGCAAACCATCCCTTGGTAAACCATTTCTCTCACTTCCACCACCACAATACCATCATCTTCTACCACTTTAGTTAGAGTTAGAGTAGTCACGGGATCCAAGATCGATAGTAAGAGCTTTTGTCAAACTATGGCCATGCTTGGCTAATCTCTTACATCACTTAGTGAAAACGAAATCTTTTGTGTATTACTTTTGATTTCCAACCTTTGGTCACTTTGTAATTGGGTATGTATTAATAACTTTAATAACTAGTATTTATATTGAAGGTGGAATTTTATTCTATCATTCTTCGTGTTTTGTTGATTCACTCATTCGTGTCTTTACGGTCTATATAAAGCGCGTTAACTTCCTGGAAGGGGGTTAGAAAGGTGGTTTAGGTAAAATTTTTGCCTCGTTCAGTGTATAGATCCTGCGAGGACTTTATTCAAGCTTATTAGGACTTCCCTTGATGCAGATAGCATCAAATCGGGGGAAGTAAGAACGGCTTGTAATCCCTTATAAATAAACTACTATTAAAACTTTAAACCGACCTTTCGGGACTGTAGCCCTGCTGACTCAGACCAATATGGCCGAGGGTAGCGTTGCCTCCAAAAGAGAGACATGCCACTTTTTGCATTAATAACTTACTTAATTATCTTTCAATAATCCTGCCTTGCGGGGCTGTATCCCTGCTGACTCAGACAAATATGGCCGAGGGTAGCGTTGCCTCCAAAAGAAGGACATGCCACTATAACTAAGATAATCTCTTAAAAAACCCAAAGTGCGGAAATCATCAAAGGATACATAAAAGATGAGTCAGAGCCAAGTGATTATTTCTTATTATTTGTTACTTTTACTTATTTTATTTTATTTTCTTTCTTTATTTTACACGGTTAAAACTCTTTTTCTCAAACTTTGGGTCGATTAGACGTTGACGATAAACCAGTATTAAAAGCTCTTGTGTCCTTGGACGACCTCGGTATCTTACCATCACTATACTACGCCAACGATGGGTGCACTTGCCCTAGCGTGTTGTAGAGAGTGATAGTTCTATATCGTGTTTTATAAATTTAAAGCTTGATAAAAAAGTAAAAAGGTACTAAAAATACAACAAAAATCCGTACACGCTCTGACACATTAGGGTGTGACCGACGTGAGGTCGAAGTCTCACTCAAATTTAATCCAAATACAACTAATTAGCTAGCGGTAATTGGGTATCGAACACAGGGAGTTTATGGAAAATGTATTATATGAGTAGCTTTTCTAAGTGACTAAATTTAGTTAGATATTCATCTAAATCATCAGGTAGCCATGTGAAACTCAAACTTGACTAGTGCATTCCAATCATGGCAAATGTTTGGAGACTTGGTGTAGTTTGAACACTTTGTTACTAGTAAGTACACTTGATGACTTAGGTTAGTTAGATTGGAGGTGTTTGCACCTCAAACTTTCTGGAATAACACCTCAACTCTAGCCCATCAACATGAAGATTAGTTGGGGATATGGTTTGGTTCATGTTCATCCAAGAAAGATAAGCAAAAGTTGCAAGTGATGAAAGTTTTATAAAAACAGAAATTAAAATCCGACTTTTGACCTCAAATATGGTGATGTTCCATCTTAGTTTACCATGGTAAAATTGTGGTAACATTCCTAGAGGTGTTCCAAGGAAGGAGGAGAAAAAAAAAACATGAAGAAAAGTGAAGAAGCAAGCTCAAAACTCATTGTTTTGAACTTGGATAAATCTGCCCAAAGTTGAGAAATGTAGAGATTTGAGAGTGTTAGAGAGAGTATTTGGAGAGTGGAAAGTGTTTAGGAGGTGGTAAGGGGTTGTATTTATAGTTGGGATTAGGTTTTAGGTGTTAAATGAGGTGGTTGGGGGGTTGAAATGAGGGAAAATGAGTCAAAATTCGCAAGTTTGAAAGCAGCCTGCCAGACCTGGTGCTTTTGCACGGCTGTGCGGATCAGGTGCACAGTCGTACGGATCACGTAACGCAGGGTGGTGCACATCAAGTGTGTGGTCATGTGGATCGCGGTATGCATGGCCGTGCGCATCAGTTGCATTGTCGTAAGTCACCTTCAGAACGTACCAAACTTTCTAGAATTTACAGTTTGACCCCTATAGTTTGATAATTCCATTATATTATGCTAGAAACTCATAATTAAACATGCTTTTGGGTATTTAAGTGTATCCAAGAGTATGAATGATGATAACATGCGTGATTCACATTCCGAAATACATAAACTGAATGTATGGCTCGGTTTTTATATAAAACGCGCATTTCGTGATTGTTTGGATAACGAACAAGTGTAGATTTTAACATGTTAAGTATAAAACATGAATTCCATTAAGATTAATTCCTTGAGTTGTGATATTGGAATTGAAATATGAATGTAAGGTTTCTAAAAATAGAATGCAAATACGAACTTTCTAAAAATAGGAACTCGGGTATACGAAGCGTTACAGCCAACGCGATTTCTTCCTCTTCGATCTACGGGATTGACATATTTGAAGATGAGGGTTTTGTAAATGAGAAAGGTAGAAGAGGTTTGGGTATATGAAAATATAAAAATAGGGAGAGTTTTGTGGTCTGTGTAGATTGTATGGTTGGTTAAATAGAGAAGGGGAATAAAATATTTGAATTGTTTTTTTTTTAATACCAAACGGTTAAAAAATAATTGATAACGGGCAAATGTTCCTCGATCCACGCAAATGTCACCCGGCTTTCTCTAATAGCCAACCCAACTCGCCAAGCCAACCCGCATGGGTGGCGACGGTGTGCTGGCACGAGTTAGAACTCGATTTCTTCTACTCGGGTGGTGCCTCGTCCCCCCTTAAGGAGGAGGGGGCACTCAAGAATACTTACCCTAGCCCCAACCAATCAACATCCGACATATCAAATTTCATACAAAATACCCATTAGCTAGTAAATAGTGGGACACCCACCTGGCTAACCGAACCCGCGTTGCCTACCCTTGGGGGGTGGCGGCGGTATTCTGGCATGGGTAAGTACCATGGATGCCTCTACCCGCTAGTGCCCCGTCGCCCCTTAAGGATTCTAGTCCCACTATGAACGTTGATATGGATTTAAAAGGTGTATAAATTAACCGTTATATAATAACCAAGTTGTAATATACTCTAGAGTAAATTCCTTTTTCGGTTGGCAACCTTGAATTACTTTTAGGTGTGTTTTTGATCCATTTTCTTACCTCGAATTCGATATAGAACAGGCATACCTTAGCGTCAACTTCTTAAGGCTAGGTGTAATGATTTCACCCGTTTTCATTGTCATGTCAAAAAGTGAGTGT
>JARYGA010040817.1:0-35895 GCA_030545235.1 Helianthus tuberosus
GACTTTCCAGTCTTTCAATCAACACATCTGGAGTCAAATCTTCTGGAGCAATAGTGTTTTTCAACATCAACGCGTAATATCTCCAATCCACTTCGTCTGGTAATGAATCAAACAGTTTATCAACAAGTTCTTCATCAGTATACGTGATCTTGTGTCGAGCAAGCTCCAGTTTCAGATGACCGAACCTTTCAATCATTTTACACACCGATTCATTTTTAAGACAACCAAACATATCAAACTCTTTCCTAAGAAGTTTCTTTTTATTTTTTACAATCTCTTTGCTTCCAAGACACTTCTTTTCGAGTTTTTCCCATAAGTCTTTAGAATTTGAGTAATCTATCAGCGAAATGATGTCTTCACGCACCGATTGAAACAATAAAGCCACACATTTTTGCTCGGCCACAAAACTTTCAATCTCTTCAGCTGATCTTAATGCTTCACCATTCTTCTTTCCTTCGGCATAACCATTCTTCATACTCTTCCAGCTAGGAAAAGCAAATGCCATCAACCAATCTTCGAACTTTGTTGCCCACCTGCTGTAGTCTTCTATAGCCATCAGCTTAGGAGGTTTGTTAAATGTTCCAAATGCGCTTTCGGACTCCCAAGCTTCCTTCTTTCTTTCTTTCGGTGGACTTTTGTTTGCATTGTTTGAAGAAGTATCGTTGTTTCCTGAACTACCCGTGAAAGCATACATATCGCTGAAGGGATTCATGAAAATATCATCCATTTTGATCATACCTGCAAAATCAATCAACACTTAGAAAAATTTTTGAGATTTTTTTTTTAAAAACAGAAACACAAAAGTGAACCAATCTGTGCACGTGACAGATAAGCGAACCAAACAAGTTCAGATAAGCGGACCAGAAAGTGTACTAATGAGCGAACCAGACAATGTCTGTTCGAGCTGACCAGACTTGTTCGTTCGAGCGGACTAGACTTGTTCGTTCGAGCGGACCAGACTTGTTCTTTTGAACGGACCAGTCAAATGTTCGTTCGAGCGAACCAGATAGTGTCCTTTTGAGCGGACCAGTCAAATGTTTGTTCGAGCGAATCAGATAGTACCAATGTCTGAAAGAGCGAACCAAAACAGATGACCACGTAGTGTCCGTTCGAGCGGTTCAGAATATGATCGTTCGAGCGGATCAGATAGTACGTAACAGCGATGACCGTAAAAGCGGACCACAGTTTTTAACTGATTTTTAGTCCGAATTACAATCTGATACTTTCAAGGAATATACTACTCTTAATTCCGATCACAATGATATATAATATGTTCAATTTCGACCGCAAAATCGTTCCAGATCTGAGTTTGAAAATTCTGTCCGTGAACCGATCACGTTTTTGAAAAAATTGATTGATTATTACTGTGTTTTAAGATCTGATACTGTTACGAATTGATTAACAACTAATTTCGCTCAATATGCTTGACTTTCAACTCATTTTGTCCGATGAAACTTGTTAAATCCGAAAAATAAAAGAGAAAGATGAGTAGAAATGAGATAATAGTGTCGAATCAGCTGATGTAGTATGAACTCCTCGTCTCTGAAGCTCTGATACCACTTGTTAGACCGTTTACGTGACCCGAAAAGTCAATCCGAGTAGCTCATCTTCATACATGAAGGCGGAATCAACATATATGAAGTTACAACAGCTTGTTCTTTCAATTCCTATCTTTTTATTGCTTTCTGATGATATTTTGACAGAGTTTCGGCTCCTAAGCACACACATACATCCTCTGAACTAATGAACCACTCACCTATATATAGAGTTTCTGGTCCACTCATACGACATGCCATATGAGCTGTCCAGACTATGACACATAAGCGAACCAGACTTAAGACACATGAGCGGACCACAACATATAATGACATAAAAGCGATCCAGACCCTATTTCACACAATATTTATATTTTGACCCCCTGTTGACCAATATTGACTTCAGGCTTTTGGTAGACGCAGTCAACAGACATTCTGTGCATCAACATTATACTTGTTGTGTATTCCCTTCGACATACACTTCCCTCATGCATTTTACTTGATTATTCTAAATCCGACAACACTCATAATATACAAACGAGACGACTCCACCAAAATAGGCGTGAAACCCACAATTTGGTGAAAGACTCTCAATCCTTCTACTTTCTTTTTACACGAAATTCACCATCAAGTTAGGAGTGAAAGCCTCACCTTGATGGAGAAATTCGAATTTCAAATTCTAGTGGACCCTCGTCAAAGTGTCAAAATTAACTTTTGACCCGACGAGTACCAACCACACGTAGGATACTAAATCACCAAGTTAGGGGTGAAACCCGCACCTTGTCGACTAGTTCCACTCCTCGATTTTCATAAATCCCGCCAAGTCTCGAAATTTCGATTGATTTGGGATATGTAGTAACCGGAAGGGTAAATACCGTTAACCGACTTGTCGGCAAGAGTATTCCACCTATTAGGCCAAAGCATGCTCCTCGAATTCGAAAGACTTTTCGACCACTTTGGTTAGTCAAAGTTCCGTTTTGGAACCATCCCAAATTTTAATCAAACATGTGTTTCTATTATTCATTTTATACGATGCAATCTTTCAAATTCGAATTTACTTTCGATATTCTCTTTTCACGCACACAACACATTGAATCTTTTCATACACTTATACGTATGCATGATTTCATATAATTTAAATTCATATTTCTTGTAACGAAAGGTGGAGACATATCATCGAGATAGGAGTGATTTCCTTACCTTGACGATTAACTCCACTCCCCTTTTCTTAAAAACGACATCACTAACGAGTTAGGGGTGATTCCCTTACCTAGGTGATCGTTACCAAAACGCCTCTTCAAAATATCTTATTATGCAAACTCGATCATGTTTTATATCCAAATTATTGATCATTATTCAAAATACATACGTGTACGATTTCAAAATATATTGCTTTATCAAGCGTATTTTCAATCCTACAACCTATTTTCACCTAACTCATACACATGAGATTCTTAAACATATCTTAAACGTTTTACTACACAAATTTCCAAACCTTACGAAATGCTACCTATCAATTTAATCGGTCCAATGAATCTCTTGTCCATGAACTTCATATTCGACTTAATTACTAAAACGCACTCATGATATATATCACCAAACTAAAGACTTTCATTCTCAATCGGAGGATCAAACCAACCTTTCTTTTATACCTATAAGATCTTATGGATGTTATATGATCATTTTACCAAAGACTCTTTTCAACATCAACAAACCATTTGTTAGAACTTTTAACAATCACTAAGTCCTTTTGCTAAAATTCTTTTCTAAGAATCCTCGTTTTCACGAGAACCTCCTAAATTCATAACTTCTTGTTTAATGAAACGAACTCACTTTTGATTGAAAACCTTTTCCAACACCAATTTACAAAACACGTGGGCAAGAAGACTTCTTGGAGACCGACCATCCTTGGATTACGTAAACCCTTTTGAAACAAAAGTAGCATTTCCATTCCTTACAAAATGCATTATGCTTAACCAATGAGTACCTTATATCCTTTTACATATGCAACTATACTCTACATTTCAAACCAAGCTCAATCTAATTTTGATACGATAAACTCAACGTTTCGTTTAAACAACCATACACACGTTCCATCCTACACGTTTTAGTCATTTTGACGCGACAATTCATTTATAATCGTTCGTATTTACATACTTAACCTTTTGGACGATCTTACACACCTAAATCCGTGATGTCCCAACATACACTATAAACGTAAATTTAAATATTCATACCTACACTTACATTCATACGTTTTATGCCTATACTTATAATCGTATTCATACTTATACTCTTACGTTTCCTGTTTTACTTATACTCATACGTTTCATGTTTTACCTATACTCTTATGATTCATGTTTTTACTTATACTCATACGTTGCATACTTATACGTATACACGTACTACTAGTACGTGTTATGTTGATACACATACTTGCGTGCATATTCATACTTAAACTTATACTTATGCCCATACTTTTATTCATACATTCATACCCGTACGCAAGCATAATCTGAGGGATTTGCTTACGTGGGTCCTATACATACTTAAGCATGGACTTGCTTACAAATTATATTCTTATACGCACACATTCTTATTTTTAAAGTATGCCTACCCAAATTCATACACAACTAGTACAAGCTATGCGGATCATGCGACGATCAATATAATCACGGGTGCACACGGGATTATGGTGATAGGCGTATGAGAACCATAGAGTGTACTACTGTGTATGGTAAGACACGGAACGTAACATGACACCGGATAAGGAACGGACGTAATGGGGTTAAAACATGGTGGATATGCCGCTGGTACTTCCTATATATAAGTGTTTTCACCATGTTACCAAATTCTCGTAAAACGTACCATGAGAACTTCAGTGCTTTACAGACCTATTTAGACCTAATACAAACTTTATATAACTCACAAACGCATTATATCCGATTATCCATGACGAGACTTCATCCTTAACACACTGCGTTCATCTATCCAACACTTATGCTATTCTTATACCTGCACTCTTTAAGAGTCCTTCATTCATTCTACACTCGTATCATTCTCCTTATCATTTAGGTTCATACAAACCCCGTTCGCAATCAAGCTTGTTTAAACATTCGAGTCCTAACTTACCTCGTTACCTATAAAATAGTCTTCCTATTCTGGATTCTTGTGTAATTGTACTTAGTATACCTTTAAGGCTTTATTTAAAGTGCCAAACCTTCTCGTTTCACTCAATAAACAATCTTCTACAAACGTGAATTGGTTACCACGTCCCATCAAGATACAAGCCTTTTGTCAATATCTTCCTTTTAATACGTCACTTTTTTTAATATGTCACCTTTTTAAATACGTCGCCAATTTAAGTTATTCAAACTTGTTTAGACTCACTTCACCTATGTACGCACCTACATCTTTTCAACTATGTCGGGTACCTCAAATTATTTTAGACATTGAACTCACTCACAAATTTACCTTGTCGTTCTCCAAAGTTTTGTGCCTTCCAAAATGTTTAGAATTTTCAAGTCTCAAAATTTTTTACCAAAACTCCTCAAGTCTACCTTTTGAATAAATTTCAGGACGAAATTTCCTAAAGGAGGGGAGACTGTAACGCCCTGCGTTTTCATACTTTCCATATTTAGAAACCATTGCCTAAAACTCTATTTTTAGAAACCTTGTGTTCGTTCTTTCCTTGTAACCGTTGTAAAATCCAAGACTTGGATCATGAATAAAACTCGTATTTTGTTAATTACATGATATACATGATTTATATAGGCATATGTTCAATTTCGTGGAACAATTGATGCTTATTCGAAATTCTTGGAAACTAGGTGCTAAACTTGTAAACACATGAAACTGATGCATAAAACGTGTTTTGAACGAGAATGACACTTGACTTTGATGCTCATACGATTAATTATACTTGGTTTATACTCCTCATACTTTATTCTACCTTAAACTATGCTTTTGTGACAAATATGGCCCTTAAATACCCTAAAAACATCAAATAAACAACTCTAGGGGCCAAATTGTAAATGCTGAAACTTTATTTCCGGACCAATAAGTTGAGGCGGCCCGCGTCAAGGTCCCTCTAACCTTTACGCGGCCCGCGTTGATATCAGTTTCGCAGAAAACAAACTCAGCTGCATTTTAACGCGATTTTGCACGAAATCCCAAGACTAAGCACTCTCCAATCAGCTCTAATCCACCTCTAAACACCTCCAATCACCACCAACCTCTTCCACTATAAATAAAACTCTTCTCCAAGCATTTCTACACTTTCACAACCCTCAAATCTCTCTCAAACACTCTCAAGTTCTTGCAAATTTCAGAAATTCGGACAGATTCATACACCTTTACAAAAGTGAGCATAACTTGCTCATTTCTCAACGAAATTACTCGATTCTTCTTCCTACTTGCTTGGATAATCATGGAGTTTGATTCCTTGACTTCTCCTGGGAGAAATCAGACCTGGAATTGCTCCGAAATTGTCCACAAACTTTCTGTTTTGTTTCAAGTTCTTCAAAAGTTGTTTAAACTCATCCAACTTGTGTCTAACACATCTCACACCTATGTCCTAATGCTTACAACCTCTCTTATGGTTGGTTAAGCTTAAAAACAAGGTTGAGACACTATAAATCAGAGGTTAAAACCTCAAATACTTTCTGTTTTGTTAGGGTATTTAACCCACAAATCATGTCAAGCTTAGATCTTGATGAATGAGTGATTATGGAACAACTTGGGTTGTCCTACATACAATCCTCACATGATTTGATGATTTCTCTTTAGTTAGGTTGTTTATATTATTGTGTTAATCCTAGTTCGTGACCCTCCTTGGTTGTTTTTACATCAAGTGAAGTGGTGAACATTCAAGGGGTTCCTAAATGGAAGCATGTTCTTCCTACCCCATACATGACATCTATGATAACTCGAGGTGCCTAAATGAAGATCCTAATCTTCTACCTCCTACTTGAATTATTGCACTAAATAATATGTAATACTTAGCCTAAATATATATATACACTCATTCGAACCTTTAATGCTGAACTTGTGTTTATATGTTAAAGTAGTAGAAGATCCTCTAAGACCTAAACCTTGTTGTGATTCTTATGGGTGTTCAACTCATGAAAACATTATCAAAACCCTTGAGGTTACCAAGTGTCATACAAGTGTTATGTGTTGAAAGTGATCATTTTCACATGTTATTCTCATAATTTATTTTTATGTTGTTTTAAATACCGAATCTCGACTCTAAGCATATTTTTATGATGCTATGAAATGAAGTAGCGTTGATGCCTAGATACACATATAGACGTTTAGGTCAAATACATTGTATAAATGTCATATTTGTTGTCATATTGTTTTTCTAGTATTTAACATGTTGTATTTCAAATTTCATGTATTGTAACATTTATTTATGAAAGAAAACAATTTATCTTTAATTTTATTGTCACAATTAGCGTTATGTGTGATGAGCAATCTTTCTTCGTCTCACTCCGATGTTTCCGCCATCGGTTGGGGTGTGACAAGGATTTAGCCTACTGATTAGCCTTGTAACCTAAATTAAATAACAATGCATACGAACTAGGTCAGTAACTAATACAGCATTTACGATAACTCACAAGATTAAAATCCTCACAATGAATGACAAAGTGCAATACTTAAACATCCATCGAATTTACGACGAATGACAATGTATAGCCCTAATTTGGGCAGCACTTAAACATCCATTGGCTAATTTCAATCGATCGGACATTGAATCGTAGCAGCGATCGAGTTAATACCCTGTATCATAGCAGCGCCTCGTTATTTTGGAAGTAAAATTCGAATTTGAGTAGTAGAACTTCGTTTTTGAGAATTGTTTTCGACACCAGTGAACTGCTCATGGCCTATCCTATTTATAGCTGAAAAATGGGTCTCACGTGGCCTGCGTGAACCCTTGCTCGACTCTTACGCGGCCCGCGTGGCCACCTAGTCTACGTGTAGGTTTGCTGGGTCACGAGTAGGGTTGCCAGGTGGATGCCACGTGGCCCGGATGCTTATCCGGTCAAATGTTGAGTTAACGTGGCTCGCATATGGGTCTGCTTATCCTTTACGCGGCCCGCCTGAAGTCCAGATTTCTTGTTTTCTTGGGTTTTCATGCACAGTAGGGTTTCAAGGGTCCGGGTTTTTACTTACTGATCATTTTGGGACATTTTTGAAGGTCCTTACAGTACAAATCTTTTGGTCAAAAGTCTCGAAACAAGTCTTTTGTAAAAATTTCTAAACCGAAGATTAGAATACGGAACAAGTAGTTTATCACATTAAATCCACCACAAATATTGTTGTGGTGGAAAACAAGAAGAAAGCATAGTGTGGAAATAAGGTGCAAGCAAAGAATGAGCGAAGTTAAGCGTAACACGCGTAAATCCCTTAACGGGTTAATTAAGTTGAAAATGTAGATTTCTTAAAGATAAGAATTTGTTATTCCGGATGTCGGATTTTAACTCCATGTGATGGAGAATCAATTTATGAGCGCATAGGAAAAAGAATCACGTAAATCGGGTTTCTAAATCAAAAGTTATGTATGTTTAAAGTTGATTTTGGTAAAAAAAATAGAGCAGCAATCCAGCAATCCTTCTGTTGAAAATAAGGCATCGCATCGCGCGACACCCGACTAGATTGATCGTCGCGTAGCGCGACAGTGGTCACGGCCCGCGACGTAATTTGGGCGACTTGGTCGCGGCCCGCGAGGGCCTAAAAAGCTGGCAACTTGTTATTTGTTGTTCGTTTTGATTTACGGACATGTTTAGATATGATATAAACATAATATAACTAAAATCATTTCATGATTTATGAAATGTAGGTATATCCTTGAATGTCGGATGACGATCAAGCTCAATGAAGAACCGAACACGATGCAGTTACAAGCTTCCGCACATAGTTTCGTCGTAATTTTTTTTAAACGGCGAATTTTTATAAATCATGATGTAACGTTTTAAAATTTAGAAAAGTTTTAATTAACCTGTATTTTCATTGTATATGTAATTATAATTACATGTCTATTTCCGTAAATTATACGAAAATCCTAAAATAATAGAAAGGGTGTTACAAAATTTTACTAAAATAACTAAAAAGCTCTTTAATAACTAGAGGGTCTATTTTCTAATAAATTTTATTGGCTAATATAATTGAAAGTAATTTTTCTGTTTTATTTATATTTTTTTATAAAATTAATGGATTTGAAGTTTATTATTTATAAGCTTTGAGTTTATTATTTAGATTAAGTTAAAAAGTTTATTTTACTAGCAATAATAAACTTCAAATCCATTTAATTTAAAAAAATATAATTAAAACAGAAATAATTACTTTAAATTATACTAGTCAAATATAATAATTAAAAAATAGACCCTCTAATTATTCAAGGGCATTTTAGTCATTTAGTAAGATTTAACAAAAAAGTTAACAAGGTTTGGCATTAGTACTCAAAATTTTGACAAAATTTGGCCTTATTACTTAACATTGTGACAAATTAGAACGTTAATACATGATTTTGCAACAAAAAATATTAATACCTGACATTGAAATTTTGCAGAAAACACATGTAACGCCTCGTATCTTCGTATTTCTATTTTAAAAATGTTCGTATTCGTATTCTAATTTTAGAAACCTTACATTCGTATTTTAATTTCAATCTCACAATTTGAGGCGTTAATCATAATAAAATTCATACTTTATACATATTTTTTATTCACACAACCGATCATTTAAATACGTATTTATATGCAAACCGACACAATTATACGTATAAATACTTATACGCAAATCCTCAATACTTGAATTATACTTTTATATTTTTTTATATATACTCAATTACATAATATATACTCAAGAAATACCAAGAAATATACCAATCATCTTTCCACCTCATCAATCCTCTTCCACTTTCTTTAACCAATCATATTTCACCCTTTTCCACCTCTTTTCTCCATCAATCATCTTTTCAATCCTCTTCCAACTTCTTTAACCAATCATATTTCACCTTTTTCCACATTCTCTACCTATAAATACCAACCTCCTTCTACCATTTTGTTCACACCATTCTTCTCTCCATCTCTCTAATTCTCTCAATCTCTCTAAGTCAAGAATTCTAAGAATTCTAAAAGGACACTAAGTGTTCCAACCATTCTTCTCTCAACCTCTCTACTTCTCTCAAATCTTCCAAGCAAGGAAGAGAACTCTAAGAGTTCTAAAAGAAAACACTAAGTGTTTTAAAGGAAGCTTTGAAGCTCCAACCTCTAACTCTTCACGGAATCACCAAAGGAAACTTTGCAAAACTGTGAGTATATTTGCCCCATTTTACCGTTTTCACACTTTTGGGTGTAACATGTTTTCATATACAAAACACACTTAGTATACATATTCTTATGTAAATATACAAACAAAAAAATCCAATACATGCTTACTATTTGTTATGCTTGATTCGTGTTTTCTGGGTGATTCTTATGTGATGAACTTGTCATTAGCTTCATACGAGCCTCCACTTAACATGTATAGCGTTATTGGAGTAACGCACCACCCGTGAACGAGAGGTCATGTTAGGTTTATTTATTCATACTTGCGTAAACAGAGGGTTGACTTGTAAATCACATGCCAGTTTATACGTTAATCTTGATAACTAGGTTTGTCATGTGGATTGTTCATTATCATTGTTATACTTATATGCTACTACACAAAACTTGTATACTCGCCAAAAACTTTTATATTGAACTACGATTTTAAAACATGTTGCAGGTTTAATGATGATGCATGGAACATAGTAGGATGCTTAGACACTCATTTTAAATTGTGTATACTTATTGTAATGTAATTCGTACATTTCAAGTTATTGTAATTGTATTTTCCTTTCCATGTTGTAATCGAATTCCTATAGTAGTAAAATGAAATTCATTATTTAAATACTTATCGCAAATATTAGTGTTATGATGTCTCGGGCAATCTATTTCGTCTTACTCCGATGTTTCCGCCATCGGTTGGGGTGTGACAACACAAAGACCAACGATGTAATTTATTCTTATCTAAATGGTGTTTTTAGAAAACTATTTACCAAACTGATATTTATCATTTATTTACCTTTCATGTTTTAACCAATATATTAGTTTTTTTTTCCATTTACTAAATCCATTATCTATTTATATTCAATAAATCTACTTCTTTTTGTTCGCTTAATTAAATAAATAAAATTGTGTTCAAGTTCGTTCGTTTGTTAAATGAATTAACTTAATCAACTTTCCATCGAATGTTCACGAATGGTTCATGAAATAAAATATAGGGTAAAAATCAAATATAAATGGACTTAACATACTAAACATGAGAATGAGAAGTGAAAGGGATGTTTTTTTTTTAATTATTCCCTATTTACTTAAGCCTAATGTTTAGCTGAAAAATGTAGTAGTAGTAATAATAATAATAATAATAATAATAATAATAATAGTAATAAATCATGTATTTACTCTAGTAGAGTAATATGTACAATTACACTAGAGTGATTACATAATTACTCCACTAGTATAAATTCACGATTTTTTTACCTTATGGGACTTAAATACGTTCTTGACAAAATTGGAAAAAAAAATTGAAATAAAAGAAAAAAATAATTCCCTTTACCTTCTCACATTTAATATATTAAACTTATTTATACAATAACGTTACCCATAAAATATATAAAAGAAGTTGAGAAAAATCGTATAACGGTTAACAAAGAAAAAAAATAGAAATACTTATCGAATTGATAGAAACAAAACACAAATAAAAAAATGGTATAATAAAGAATAAAAATGAGGGCTGCTAAATGTATCCCTCTTGTTACTTTTTATATCCCCTTCCTATAAAATCACATTTAAACTTATCATATTTAACCCCTATACATGTCGTCATTTTTTGAAAGTAATCTTTTTGTTACAAAATAAATTCAAAAGTGTTAAAAATTATTATAAATAGATTTCTTTTTCAATTTTTATTTTTTATGTTTATTTAAAAGACATATTTTTTAAAGTGTTCACTTCTATCAGAAGTCTTAAACTAGTTTTAACTTGTTTGTAACATACTTCTTACACCGATTAAATTTGAACTTATATAGATTATTAATTTATACTTTTATGAAATTATTTTAGTACATATTGTTTATTTGTTCGGATACATAGATGGTTTGAATGATTAATATGTGCTAGGGCTGTAAACACTATTTAAAAAAACTTTATTACTTTTTTAATAAATAAAATTTGTTAATTATTTTTTAAACACATTTAAAGTATTAAAATTTATAAAATAAGACCTTCATAATACAAACTAGACTAGACAAGGGAAAAACATAATATAGACTTTTTTAAAAGAAGAGTTCAAAACATTTTTTTATTGATTTTATAAGAAAAATGTTATTATTTATTTGTAAAGATGTTCAATAAAAAATCATAATCAAAATACTATTTGAGAAAGTATCTTTACAAACAATATCTGAAAACTTAAAAAAAAATATGTTTTTAAATAAAAACTAAAAAACAAACATTTTTTTTTGAAAAAAAAAACGTCTATGATCTTTATTTACACTTTTGAATTTTTTTTGTAACAAAAAATATTTTTTCAAATGATGATTTATATAGGGGGTGAATATTACAAGTTTTAATGTGATTTCATGGAAAGGGGGTATGAAAAGTAATAAGAAATGGTACATTTAGCCTACCCCTAAAAAACTTATAATGGATTAACAGAATAAGAAAAAGTAGGAAGTGAAATATGTATGTTGGTTAAAACATCAAAATCTATATCTATATTTATACTATATAATAAAATAAATATATATAAGACACATATCATTAAGTCATCTATTTTTTTTATTTTCCGCCTTTCTCTCCTAAGTAATTGTAAATACTTATTTTTTATAATTAAAGATATTCATTATATCTCTTTATCTCTCGTGGGTATTAATTAGATTAGATACTAATCATTCATCTTTCAAACCTGATCCATTAGACATACGTATGTAAAATTTTAAATTCATATAATAGTATCTATCTATATAATAAAAGAAACCTATTCCTATTTAAGGACACATGGCGCATTCCGAGAGCCTCTCTTTTCCCACCCATTTTTCTTGGGTTAAAGATATGGTATTACGGGTGATCCATATTTGTTTTTTTTTTACCCTACATTTAATTGTGGAACAAATTCCTGAAATTTTGCCCGGTTCGTTCTTTTCATTTAAAACCCCTAAACAAGAATCAATCATTTCTCAACAACCTTCATCTCTTTTCTTTCAAACCCTAATACTGATCAATCTAAACGCCCTTTTCTTCGTCCATCGATCTGCACATGTATTCTTTCTATCTTTTAATGGATGTCTTCCTATATCCCTAATATATATATCATCTTTTTAAGCTGTTTAGATATAGTTGTTTGTTTGCAATTCAATTATCAAACTAATTACTGACACTGCAACTGTTAAAAACAGAAATGATGATAGAATATTAAAAGTTTAAAACTACCTTAACAAAGCTTGAAAAGATTCCGATAAGGTATGATCCATATTGATCAGCCGTAACTTTGTTGATAAAAGGGTTAACATAGTAATTCTGGACAAAATCGTTGTTGCCCGCGCTGATCAAGTACAATGCATCTTTAAGTATGGAGGCTGATTTGGCACTTCCAGCAACCTGTGCTAGCTTGCCTTGATACTCTTTGTAGTAATGTAGTTGTGATAATGGGATTGCATGCTGCAAATTATAAAAAAAATTGACTGTTAGTTTTTTTTACATTGGGTATGTGACAGTGTGACACCAATGAGGTATAAGAGTTGGTTATTATATGCTCGCATAGGCGGTTTTATCATCGTAACCAGATCCAGCAGACTGCAGACGCAAAATTAGCTCCGATCAGAAGCTTGTGGTTTATTATATGTCATCAAGGTTTCTATTGAGAATGCATGCTTTTGATGTCGAATGTTTTAGCAATTAAGATGATCGACTTGTATGATATCTGATGTGTAGATATTAATGTTTGTATAATTTTTAATTATAACTTTTTTATTTTATTTTCAAGTTGAATTTTTTTATTACATTTATCAAACCCTAAATTACTATCATGTGCTCATTAGTTTTCATGAACTTTCACTTATCCCACTTCTAGACCAGTTGATTGGAGAAGGAAAATATGTCGATCAACCAGAGATCTCTTTAAGCTAAATAAACACCTCTGAAAATTTGGTCGTTACAAGCATGCTGTCCAGGTTCTTTTCTGCTTCTCAGTTACATAACTTGATATCTAATTTTAATTCATAAGGTGTTTGGTTTCGTATTGCATTCATCATTACTTTGATAAGTTTAACTTCTCTCTATTCATGAATCCTTTTATTGCACTTCCTAATGATGGTGAGTTTTTAAATAATATAGTAATGTCAAATAGTTTCAGCAAGTGATGCAACCAGTGTCAGCAACGTGCACAGGTATTGTATTTTATGCTTGGTTCATCATATAGTTTTTTTTTACTATCTTGATTTGTAATCATGCATAATATATTAGTTCTTTTTGAACTTTAAAAAGAAAAAAGACAAAAAAAAAAAAAGACATGCGAGGGGTCAATCACAGCCGATTGATCCACCTCTAACCTTTCAACCTGAACTCGAATTGACCCACTAGGTGACTACCCAACCAGACCGATCCGTTCATTTTGAATTTTCTATTTTTTTTTGTAGGCTCAACTTGGTACTAATGGTATGTTTGATGATTTGGAATAGCATATGAAAATGATTACTTCTAACATGACCAAAAATGATGAATCGGTGCTTATTCATCTTGATGACTCTTTGTGGATGGAAATAAGATTTCATGTGCTCAATAAAATAAAATCTTCGTAGGCTTCGCAATCTTGGCGGTTGCCGGTTTTATCATCTTATTTTAGGCAGTCTCTGTTTACATTCCAGCACAGACTTAATGTTTTACAAAATGGCTATATAGAAGAAATATTAGATCATATGAGTCGTGTTGGGCAAAGAAAGAGAACTTTGAGGTGATTATATCCAACTGCAAGCAAGAAGTAGTATTTGCAATTCCCAAGTACGTAATCTACATCTAAATTGTTCTTTTTCTTTTAAACTTTAATCATTAATCACTTAATGTTCACCTAAAGTTTTCAAATTATTTTTTTAAAAGGCCAATTGGATTTTAACACCTTTAACTTTGAAGAATTGGCCGATAACACCCGCAACTAACACTTTGATCTGTGACACCCAAAACTATTAATTTCGTTTGTCATTTCACCACTCAGTTAAAAAATGTCTAACTGAGTTAGTTTTCAATCCTAGGTGGCTTCATTAATCATACATGGCATCCTACGTGGCAAACACATGGACTTAATGACATGAAAGTTATATAAAATCCCAAACCCACCGTATGACTACCCCATCCTTTTCCCTTTTCCCTTCTCTCTTCACTCTCTACAACCGCCATCTCCTCCACCAACCCCCTGCCCCTCCACCAACCACCACCATCACCAACTCCGGCCGTTTTCAAGTGATTTCCGTTTTCAAGTGATTGAACTAACCAATTGAACAATCTGTATACATATATCACCAAACCCTAACCCTAGAAAAACCACAAAAACAACAAAATCAATCATAAACTCATAGTCAAAACCACTACAAACCTCCATTACACCACCAGAACTCAGCACCTCCGCCGCGTAGATCTGAAATACCGCCGCGATTGTCAGTTACAGCTCGGAGAAATTGAGTTCGAGTTGACGTGTACAGTTTCTGGTTGCGAGAAATAACTGAGAATTCAGATGCTAGTGGCGGATAGTAGCTAAAACCGGTGACGATTGGACGGTGTTGTAACGGTGGCCGGAGCTCCGGCGAGAGAGAATGAAGGTGGTGGTTGCAGAGAGTGGGTGGTTGATGAAGAGGGTGGGGTAACGGCGGATGAAATTGATGAAGAGGGTGGTTGCAGAGAGTGGGTGGGGCGGTGGATTATGGCTTCGTTGAGGATACATGCGGCTTTATGGTTGATGAAGACGGTGGTGTTCTAAGAAATTGATAGAGAACCGTGGTGTTCAGGCAGTGGTGCATGTAGGGGCGGTGGTTGGCGGAGAAAATGGCGGTGGTTAGTGGAGAATAGTAGTGGTGTGGTGGTGATGTTAGGGTTAGATTAAGTGTGGTGTTTGGTGGCTATTATGCTAGGGGCTGCCGGAGCTAAAACCGGTGGAGGGTTTTTATAAAGGGATGGAGGGTTTGTTTACAGGTTTAGTGTTTGAGAGAGAAAGAAGATGGAGGGTTTTTATAAAGGGAAACAGTGACAAGTCATTCGCCACGTAATCCGGTCCATCTCAGCAAGTATGTGCCACATATGCAAAAATGGTCCACGTAGGATGCCACCTAGGATTGAACACTAACTCAGTTAGACATTTTTTAACTGAGTGGTGAAATGACAAACGAAATTAAAAGTTTTGGGTGTCACAGATCAAAGTGTTAGTTGCGGGTGTTATCGGCCAATTCTTCAAAGTTACAGGTGTTAAAATCCAATTGGCCTTTTTTAAAAAGGAAATTTTGTATCATTAGAGTTCAAGATTGCACGGAAATTATGTATTTTACTTTGTTTGACTGTGAGGCAGTCAAACTATTAGGAATATCAACACACCAGTTGCTTGAAAATAATTTACAGGTTTATTTATTCCGTATTTCAACATTACAGGTTGAAGAATATCAACACAACAGTTGCTTTAAAGGAATTTACATAATTTTAACATTACAGGTCGAGGAATATGAATCAATGAATGTCCTTATGGTTGATTTAGCATCACAGAGTATAGATAGTGTGAAGGTAATATCTTCTAAAATAATGTTCTATTCTTTTCCATTATAATTTAAATTTATTTCATTAATATTTATTAACTTTTTTTATAAAAAAAATTGTATCCTTTACAGAAGATTATGCAGCCCCAACTCTAATAGTGAATATGGTGTTGGAAAGACTTTTCTTCCACCTAAACGCAACCTTGAGGTGTATGACTTAATCAGAAGATTCCTCATCTCTATCTTCAAAAAAAAAAGTAGAAAGAGTAAAACTAATGATGAAGAGAAGGATAATCAGAAGCAAAAACTTTTGATTCCTAAATTTAAGATGTAGTTTTTTTTTAACGGCGACTTTCTTTTTGAGTGACCCAATGTCACACCGCCTAATCGGCGGCCCTAGCCAAGTCTGCCCAGACTTACGTTGTCTTAACCGGGCCCGCGCTGGGTTGGCCTACTCTACTTTAAATTACAAACATTTTATTTGAACTTGTGGTTTGCTTTCATCTACATTCCATGTTTGGTTAATATATAATTTTAATTACTTATATTTTTAAGTTTTATATAATTTTAATTGTTACACCCGTGTATCACACGGGGCCATAACCTAGTTTAACATCAAATGAAATCGTATAATCCATGTTAATCCAAGGTGTATGAATTAAAGAGCCATCGTAATATCATATATAATTGCCCATGAGTTCATACAATCAAGTAACAAGAAATTCAACATTACCTTTAACTATAAATTTCATTCATATAAAAACTATAAAAAAAAAAAACACATATAAACTAATTCTCATTATCTTCGTTGCAATCCTTTAACTACGGATTTCATTCTAAAAAATTGAGAAAAAACACAAATAAACTTATTCCCTTTATGTAGATCTAAAATGAGAAAAAAAATAGGAATTAACTCAACAAACAAACTACATACAAGTATACATATAAATGTGAAAATTTGGATATGTAAATTTACGTTAATACCCTTTATTAATAAAATTAAAAGTTTATCTCTATATACTATACAATAAACCTAATAAAAAAACCTATAGAAACACGTGTCATTTATTGGAGCTATTTTTTTTTGCACATCTCTCCTACTTAATTAAAAATACTTATTTTTTTATAGTTAAAATATTCATTATATCTCTTTATTTATGGATATTATTTTAGGTAAGATTATTATGTAATACACAAGTTTATAACCTTATAAAAAATAAAAAAAACAAAGTAAATACTAAAATGTAATAAAAAGTGTATAGTACATCATAGTTCATTTTTTCAAAAACATATATTGATGATTGTGTGTGTTAAACGATTACGTTATATGTATTCAAGTTGTTTAATACATGTGTTTATTAAATCTGTGCAATGCACGAGTTTCTAAAAATGTAACTTTTTATTACTTAGCATATAAAATTATATTTATTCAACCAGTATAATACAGAATGTTCTGACCTAGTTTAATATAAAATAAATGGTAAACACCATTTTAATAAATAGTTTTGAAAAATACTATTTTGATAAATAGTTTTTCCATCAAAATTGAAAAAACTTAGATATCCTTTTCCTTCCCTCAGTTTTGGGAGTGCTAATCAAGTTCTTCTAACAAATCCTTTTCAATGTTTTTTGAAACGTAACAAATCTTTTTCAATTGACAACATGCTAACTTAATCTTTCTTATGACATTATAAAACTTAGATATTTTTTTTAACAAATATTAATTTTCAGAAAAGGTCTTCTTTTCGGAAGCAACAACTGCAGAATTAGTTATGTGACAACTGGCACAAAACCGGTAACTTCCGTACTATTTTAATAATTATTTATTGTCTACATTTATGTGTTTTAACGTCAACATTATATGCTTGCATGTCATACGTTTAAATCATGCATGTTACATATTTCATTTATCGCATTTTGAAACAAGTTAAGCGCGCGTCAAACAATTAGTAAACTCACCGGTTAGACAAGTTGTGTCAGCATAGCCTCAGTATTCAACTAAACGGTAGATTTACGGCTTAGATATATGTCCGACATCAAAGATATATTAAATCCCAAGTGGGAGAACAAGGGTTTATAATAACACTTTCCGGAAATTTAAACAAGCACTAAAAACTGTCCGAAACGAACTATAAGTAACAAAATCAGCAAAATTCAGCAATAACAAGCTAAAATAACATTCAGAAATAGTGATTAAACATCCAAAATAACTTGTAAAGTATCGAGATTGAAATCATAACACAAAAGGTACTTCACACCTTATAAATACACAAATTTAGCACCTTAACGAATCGGCAACCGAACAATTATCCGGACACTACCAAAACACCAAAAATGAACTGAAACATTGTTTTAATGTTTTAAAGCTAGTATTGGTCATAAAACACATTAAAACGTCTAAAAACACTTAAACACATATAACTCCACATTAAACATCCAAGTTACACCTTAAACCCATTAACTTCCAATTTTGACAACCTACCCCCCCCCCATGTAACCGTCCCCATAGGGGACCCACTTCCTATCCATGTTGACTAGATTGTTGTTTGGTCATGGTGCTCATTTGAGAACTAATGGATATTAGGAGGATGTAAGATTATAAGTAATAACTTCAAGACCATAACCCTTATCACTTTGCACTTTACAATTTCAAACTCCATCTCTCTTTCTTCTCTTCTCTTATTTCGGCCAAGAACACACCACCCACCACTTCCATTTTTCAATCAAGATACAAGTAATCCAAGGGTCTACAAAGGTATAAGAAGATCATCAAAGGAAGCTACTAGCACTAGAAGTTGAAAGACCTCTTTGTGGAGCTTTTAACCATCTTCTTTTCATCATCTTCATCATTTTTGTTTTCTTGCCACTTCCCTATCCACTAGAGCTAGAAGTAAGCATTCTAATCTCCATTTTACTTCTTGTTAGTAGGATGTTATATATGTACAAGTTACACCATCAAGAAAGCTTAACTTTAAAAGATGAACATGTAAAGAAACAACATAATCTAAAGAAAATAAAGGGTTTCTAGTGTTTTTTGAAGTATGTGATGAAGTTGTTGTTGTTGATCTTGTGTTTTTGTTTAGATCCATCATATGTAAGCTTGTTAGAAGCTTAGATCTAATAAGTTTAAGCATGGATCTTGAAAGATCCATGAAGAAACATGTTAGTAAACTTGAAGGTCTTTAAAATGAACTTGTAAGTGGTTTTAAAATGAAATGATCATGTTCTTGAACGTACTAAACATGTGGATGATCAAGTTTATAAAATAAAGTTTCATCAAAGTTTATAAAAGTTAACACGTAAGTCTTGATTTAAGTAGATCTACATGTTTAATGTGTAGATCTAAAATACTACAAATTTTCATGAAATTTCAAGTTTACTACATGGAAAAGTATGATGTATTTAGTGATGTTTACTTGCAAAAATTGTTGATGTTGGTGCATATTTCGTACGTCTAGCACTGTGCAAATGGCTAGATAGAGCATGTGTTGAATATTGTATAGAATAGGAGAAAGTTGGACACGGTTTTATATTGTAAAAGTCCATCCTAACGGATGACCATCCGGCCGGATAACCATCCGGACGGATGGACATAGTGTAGGTAGTTATCTATAAATAAGGACTTGGGGTTCCCATTTGGACAAGCTTTGGTTCCCATAGGGGACATACTGTCCAACTGGTCTCATGGTGGTGTAACTTGTTGAATAATCAATAGAGACCAGATTATAAGTGACTGCTCGGTGTCATATCTATCTTCTACTCCTTTTCCAGTCGTAATAAACGCACCGAACAAGTCAGATCGGGACCGAGGCTTCGTCAAAATCACCGGTTCCTGGATTAGCAGTGGTATCAGAGCTATGGTACCGATTTAATCGATCTAACAGTCGGTTAAATCACCCAAAACTCATCAATTTTGGGTTAAACGGGAGTTTTGACGCTAAACAGAGAAAATCATCAAAATAAAGGTCAATTCACGGATGGATTTTGGAATTGAAGACATCATTCTGTTCGGAATTGATTCGCGCACAATCCTGTGAAGTTTCATCATGAAATTCACACAAATAAAGATTCTGGATCGAAAAAACGTGATTTGGAGTGTTCTTGAGCTGTTAGAACATATCCAATCGGATGACCCTCCGATCGGATGACCATTCAACCCATGTCATTAGCTTGTGTTTGAAAGATCAGTTGGTTTTCACTCGAATGTTCATTCGATCGGATGACCATCCGATCCACAAACACAACTTTGTTCACTTTGTCATTCGATCGGACGACCATCCGGTCGGACGACCATCCGGACAAGAAGACCCATCCGATCGGATGACCATTCGACACATGCCATTCGACCAGATGATCAAATGCCTAAAAAAGGCAGTTTTTGATCGCAACGACGAGGAGAGTCTCCAGAAAAAATTTGGTGATTGACAATTTTTTCGAGTTTTTAACGACCAAGCTGGGTTGTTTCAGTGAGCATATTTGATGATGCGATCATGGATTGTGAAAATTAGTGGGGTAGTCATGATACTAGTTCAAAATGTTTACCTTTCAGGGTATCTGACTATTTATGTGCCAAAAAGTAAAATCCGCAATGATGAAAAACCGACGTTTTGAGGAAAATTTTCATATTTTCGGCTTAGTCAAGTTTTTCACATATAAAAGAGGTCCGAATTGCTTAGTTTGAAGAGGAATTCAGTGATAGAGAAGTCAGAATTTGCAAAAATGAGGGGGAATAAAAATTTCAATGTCATATGTTAAAATTCCGGCATTTTTGAAATTTGTGACACTGCATCAGTATTTGGGTAGTTTCGACTTCAGATTGTCAGGGGGAATGTGAATCTGATCGTGGGTGAAAGCTTCCATGATTAAGATGATCTGAGATGTTGATATCTGATCGTGGACGAGAGCATCGGAGATCTGAGAGTGATCCTGGATGATAGCTTCTGAGATCTAGATTATCTGAGGAGATAAATCTGATTGTGGACGAATGCTTTAGAAATCTGATTACATTACCAGATGATTTGTTTTCCGATGAAGATTTGCTGACTATGGAGAATACCATTTACACGGATCTATCATTCTTATTGTGACAACTCGTATTTCAGAACCTTTCTTTGTATTTGATGTAACCAGTATGAACATTATGTGATTATGTGAAAAATTGATTTTTATGGAATGTTATGTATTGAATGTGTTATGTGATATGAAATTATAATGTGAATATGTATCCTCGGTCGCACAACACAAATATGTGGCCGATCACACAAACTTGTTGGGCCGCACACTTTGTCTTTTGTCACACACCACTCTCGGCCCACACTCCTTGTATTCGAGACCAAGGGCATCCCAAAGAAGGGTTCGGCCCACTCCTTTTATACGCATACAAGCACCCATGTGTGGGGTTTGTTTCTAATAATTTGCAAACACAAGAACACACACAAAACCCTAAGATCTTTCTCTCTTCTCTTGGAAACCTGACGGCAGCCCCCACTCGGAGCTTCCCATCGATCTGACCAAATCATTCAATCATCACGGTTAGTGTTTCACCATTATTTGTTTGTTAGATGATGTTGTGGTTGCTATAATTGTATGTGATAGCTAGGGTTGTTCATATGCATGATGATTGATTCTTGATGTTGTGATAAAGTATGAACACATGATTAAGTGATGTATATTTGGTTGATGTCTCTAAATGATTGAACCAAACCCACATGATGATCATGAGATTAGTGTTGGTCTAGAATTAGGGTTTATGTGATGATGTTCATATGAACCGGTTTGATGATTTAAACGATGGTTGTGTAATGATCTCATAATAAGATGGTTAGTCATGATTCATATGATGATTAGGGTTGCATGTTAGTGTTCAAAATCACTGATTTGATTATGAAATTGAATGTTATGATAGGTGGTGATTATGATTAGTTGTAATTAGGGTTCATAAGAATTATTTGGAAAATGCTTTGATTTAATCGATTGACACATAAGTTAGAAACTGTTAAATCGGTTTTGCAAATTAAATGGAAACAACGAAATTGATCGCATGATTTTAGGAAACATATAACTAACCGCACAAGTCCCTTAATCGCACAAGATCTGATCGCACAAGCTCAATCGCACAAGTTAGGATTGTATAAGGTACCACTGTTAAAGCCCTGTGTACAGCACCGTTATGCATGATCGCAGAATATATTGTGGATCGCACAAGACTGTGCTGATCGCATAATATATTGGGCCGCACAAGAAGCTTCTTTGTTTAATACTGTTGGGCCGCACAAGTGGTTTAAGTATTTGATTGTTGGGCTGCATGTTTTAAATGGGCCGGGGTATGTTTTGGATCGCACAACATGTTGTAGATCGCACAAGTTTGTGCTGTTCGCACAACATGATGGGCCGGGCCATTATTGGGCTTCACCTATTGAGTCGCACAAGATGTTTGGGCTCGCACAACCTTACCGGCCCAATCACTTGAATCGCACAAATTGGGTTTATGTGTATACTTGATCGATATTGTTAAAATGTTTCTATGTGTATGCCATGATCGTTATGTATGCGTAACTTGCTAGAATAAACATACGTGAATTACTTGAACTTAGACCTGACTCGTATGGTAACCATGTTAGGACGTGGTTGACCCAATTAGCTCAAGAGACCTTTCTATTTATCTGCCGAGCTAACCTAAGGTGAGTTCACACTTTCTACAAGGCATGGGATTCCCGGTGGTTTGGGAATGGGTTAACGTTTAACATTGAAACCTACGTGTTCTTTTTGGGTAGGACACATACTCCCACCCTCTTAAATGAAGGGTGACAACAATGAAACCTGCGTGTTCTCTTTGGGTAGGACACGTACTCCCACACTCTTAACTGAAGGGTGACAACGTTGAATGACACTAGACGAAACTCTATCATTAAGTCCCTAATTTTTATATCGACTTAATCGCCGGGCCAATGGCGAACGAGTCATTAGTTATATAGCGCTATTAGATTTGACAAGCCTCACACCGTGCCGCAGAGGACGAGCGTGGACTAATGGACTTGGGCACTAGTCAATGATGATAGAGATTGACACAGGGCACATAAACCTAACTACAATCAGTAGTCGATATGATAACGGGTCTAGTGGTTAACATGGGGAAGCCCCCACTAGTATGGTTTGGGAAACAAGGAATTGGATAACTCATGGTTTTCGAAACAACTTATGGTTTTTGGAACAACACTAAAATGGATAACCAACTGTGAGTTGTTGATTCGTTGTTACATGCCTTGCAGGTCTTTAGGTACTTAGCAGGAGCTTGCTTGGGAGGTGTCGTTGTGGAACATGGACCATTGAGCGTTCATGATAAACTGATGAACTATTAAACTTATGATTTGGGTTTTGAACATATTGCTTCCGCTGATAACTTAGACATTGTTGAATTGTTTTGACACCAATTATATTGCTTGGTTTGGATTTTTAAATTACTTGTTTACATTGTTCAATATGATTGGTGGCTGGATCCTGGTCATGTCACGCCTCCTGCGGTGATACTCTGCTTGTGGATTTTGGGGGTGTGACAGATTGGTATCAGAGCCATTGGTTATCGTGAACTTGGTTTTTAAAAGGGAAAAGCTTTTTGATAAAAACCAGACTATAACCTGTTCGGTGCTCAACGATCCACAACGACGTTTCGATTCACGTGCAAGACTCAACACTATAGGTAGTATGGTTTACGTTTGTATTGCTTGCCTGCTAGTTTAAATAGTGCATTATTCATGGTATGCTTAGTTAACGTAACAACTGTTGCTTGAAACCTTGTGTGCTTACTCTCTTCTGTCATCTCACACCTTCCACACCTGAACGCCACCGTTCTTACTTGTGCTTTTCTCGATGTAAAGATCATGAGTGGACGTCTCAACTTAACTCAGGCCCAACTGACGGCTCTAATCAACGAACGAGTTGCTGAGGCTCTCGCAGCAGCTCAAGCAGGAGGTATAGCCTGCTATTTCAACTTATCCTAGGTTGTTTAGATCCTACTCTCGCGAACCTACTCTCGTGCTTAACCTTTTCCTTTCTCTCTCGCGCGACAGGTCAAAATGCTCAGCCTCGAGTGTGTACATTCAAGACCCTCATGGATTGTCGACCAAGTAACTTCGACGGCACAGAAGGAGTCGTAGGTCTTCTCCACTGGTTTGAGAAGATCGAATCCGATTTCGAAATGTGTGAATGACCTGTTGCCAGTAGGGTGAAGTTTGCAACTGGAACTCTTGAAGGTGGTGTGCTCACTCGGTGGAACACACAGGTGCAAATGCTAGGGTTGGCAGCTGCTATTGCCACCCCATGGAACGACTTTAAAGATCTGATCAAGGAAGAGTATTGTCATCGTGATGACATTGACAAGCTAGAGGTGGAGTTTTACAATCTGAAGATGACAGGGTCCGAAATCGAAGCGTATACTAAGAGGTCGAACGAATTAGCTGCTTTGTGTCCCAACATGGTGGATCCTCCCTACAAGCGTATCAAGCTCTACATCAAAGGTTTAGTGCCAAAAATTCAGAGTATGATGACTTCAGCTAACCTCCCTACAATTCAGCGGGTTGTACGACTATCCCACCATCTCACTGACCAGGCAGTTGAGAAGAACAAACTGCCAAAGCGTATTAGTGCTACCACTACTTCTGATGATCCTAGCGACAACAAATGCAAATGGGATGGAAACTCAAGTAAGGGTTCAAGTTCTGTTCAGTCTCAGTCTCAGCAGCGAAAGACTGACGACTACAAGAGCCCTAGCCAACAGTCTTCTGGTAATCAAGGTCAAGGTGGGTACAAGGGAAACCACCCTAAGTGAAATCGATGTAATATGCACCACAACGGGCCGTGTAGCAAGAACAACTGTCAGAGATGCAACAAACCAGGCCACACAGCGAAAGATTGCAGGAGCCTTTATCCAGCGAATCAGAGGCGACAGCAGCAACAAACTCCACAGAACCAGCGCCAGCAGCAGCAGCAACCTCAGGGTAACAACAAAGGATGTTTCAAGTGTGGTGCTCAGGGTCACTTCAAAAGAGACTGCCCTCAGCTGAACCAGAACCAGAACAACAATAATAACCAGGGAAATGGGAACAACAACAGGGATAACAATGATGGCAATGGTGCCAGGGGACGTACATTCGTGATTGGTCAGGGTGAAGCAAGAAACGATCCCAATGTTGTGACGGGTAAGTTTCTACTGGATGATTTCTTTGTTTCTGTTTTATTCGATTCGGGTGCCGATACTAGTTACGTCTCCTTAAAAGTTAGTCAGATGCTTAAGCGCACCCCAATCCCTCTGGATTCTAAGCATGTTGTAGAACTAGCAAACGGTAAACATCTTAAGGCCACACATGTAGTTAAGGGTTGTAATCTCGCTTTAGCTGGTCAGATCTTCTCTATCGATCTTATCCCATCGTTCTTGGTAGCTTCAACGTTGTCATTGGGATGGACTGGTTATCCCAACATCAAGCGGAAATACTCTACAAGGAGAAAACTGTCCGCATCCCTCGTGCAAGCGGTGAACCCCTCGTTATTCGTGGCGACAAGAGTGGTGCTGTCGTGGGCATCATCTCTTTCCTTAAGGCCCAGAAGTGTTTGCGAAAGGGCCACACCGCTATACTAGCTCTCGCTACTGACACCTCAACGAAAGAAAAGAAGATAGAAGACATCCCGATCGTACGTGACTTTCTTGATGTATTCCCTGAGGAATTACCTGGTCTTCCGCCTCATCGTCAAGTCGAGTTTCAAATTGAGCTAGCTCCTGGAGCAACACCTATCGCTGGTGCACCATATTGCTTAGCCCCATCAGAACTAGAAGAACTCTCCACGCAATTACAGGAACTCTTGAACAAGGGTTTCATTCGTCCTAGGTCATCGCCCTGGGGAGCTCCAGTTTTGTTTGTGAAGAAGAAAGACGGTACCTTCCAAATGTGCATTGATTATCGCGAACTCAACAAGGTGACCGTGAAAAATCGTTATCCCCTTCCTCGTATCGATTACCTGTTCGACCAGTTGCAAGGGTCGAGCTTCTACTCTAAGATTGATATGAGATCGGGCTATCAACAGCTGAGAGTCCGAGACGAGGACATCTCTAAGACAACATTCAGGACTCATTACGGACACTACGAGTTGCTGGTCATGCCTTTCGGGTTGACAAATGCACCTGCGGTCTTCATGGATCTCATGAACCGAGTGTGCAAACCTTACTTGGATAAGTTTGTTATTATTTTCATCGACGACATCCTGATCTATTCCAAGAGTCAGGAGGATCACGAGCGTCATCTACGACTCATTCTGGAACTTCTTCGAACATAAACAGCTTTATGCAACGTTTTCAAAATGTGACTTTTGGCTTCGTGAAGTCCATTTCCTAGGCCACGTGGTTAATAAGGATGGGATTCACGGTGATCCATCCAAGGTTGACTCGATCAAGAATTGGTCTGCACCTCGTACTCCAACTGAAATCCGTAGTTCTTGGGTTTGGCGGGTTACTACAGAAGGTTTATTAAGGATTTCTCAAAGATTGCACAGCCTCTTACTATTCTAACTCAGAAGGGTGTCACCTACCGTTGGGGTAATGCTCAGGAATCCGTGTTTCAGCAACTGAAGTCGAAGCTTTGTAGCGCACCTATTCTCCCGTTGCCTGAAGGCACAGACGATTTTGTGGTTTATTGTTACGCGTCAATCCAATGACTTGGTTGTGTGTTGAAGCAACGTGAGAAAGACATTGCTTACGCATCACGCCAACTTAAGGTTCACAAAAAGAACTACACTACTCATGACTTGGAGTTGGGCGCGGTGGTGTTTGCTCTTAAGATATGGAGACATTACTTGTACGGTACCAAGTGCACCATTTACACTGATCACAAGAGTCTCCAGCATATCTTCGATCAGAAGGAGTTAAACATGCGACAGCGTCGATGGGTCGAACTCCTTAACGACTATGAATGCACAATCAACTACCATCCAGGCAAAGCCAATGTTGTGGCTAACGCCCTCAGTCGAAAGGAAACTAAACCTAAGCGTGTGCGTGCGTTACAGCTTACTATTCACTCCAGTCTTCCCGTTCAAATTCGTGATGCTCAGGTCGAAGCATTAAAGGAAGAGAACATCAAGGCAGAGTCCCTGCAAGGCATGGAAAAGAAACTCGAATGTAAGGAAGACGGCACTTACTATTTCATGGAACGTGTCTGGGTTCCATCCTTTGGAAACTTACGAGAACTTGTGATGGACGAGGCGCACAAATCTCGCTACTCGGTGCATCCTGGTTTTGACAAGATGTACCAAGATCTCAGAACCGTTTACTGGTGGCCCCATATGAAGGCTAACATAGCGACCTATGTTAGTAAATGTTTGGCCTGCGCTAGGGTCAAGGTTGAATACCAGAAGCCATCAGGCCTACTTCAGCAACCAGAGATCCAGATATGGAAATGGGAGCAAATTTACATCGACTTTGTTACTGGCTTACCTAGATCTCAACGAGGAAACGATACCATTTGGGTGATAGTGGATCGACTAACCAAGTCTGCACACTTCCTAGCTATTAAAGAAACGGATAAGTTCTCTACTCTAGCAGACATCTACCTGAAGGATGTAGTCTCGAGGCACGGGGTGCCAACTTCCGTCATTTCTGATCGTAATCAACGTTTTACATCTGATTTGTGGCAGGCGATGCACAAATCCTTTGGCTCGCGTCTAGACATGAGCACATCATATCACCCGCAGACGGATGGGCAGACTGAACGCACCATCCAGACTCTTGAAGACATGGTTCGAGCATGTGTAATCGACTTTGGTAACGGATGGGAAAGGCACCTACCTTTGGTGGAGTTTTCGTATAACAATAGTTACCACACTAGCATCCAGGCTGCTCTGTTCGAGGTATTGTACGGATGGAAATGCCGATCAACCTTATGCTGGGCAGAAGTTGTTGGCAGCTAAATCGCTGGCCCAGAACTCGTCATCGACACAACGGAAAAGATTGCCCAAATACGATAACGAATGGCGGGAACTCGCGACCATCAGAAAAGCTAGGCTGATAAGCGCAGGAAACCACTCGAGTTCCAGGTTGGGGATCGAGTGCTACTTAAAGTCTCACCTTGGAAAGATGTGGTTCGTTTTGGCAAACGGGGCAAGTTTAATCCGCGTTATGTCGGACCTTTCGAAATCACTGAGAAAATTGGCAAAGTGTCGTATAGATTGAATCTACCCGAAGAACTCAGTGGATTTCACAACGTATTCCATGTGTCAAATCTGAAGAAGTGTCTGTCAGATGAGACCCTCATAGTTCCTTTCAAGGAACTCACTATCGACGACCAGTTGCGATTCGTCGAGGAACCGGTGGAAATTACAGACCGAGAAGTTAAGATTCTCAAACGTACCAGGATACCCATCGTTCGAGTTCGTTGGAACTCTCGTCGTGGCCTAGAGTTTACCTGGGAACGAGAAGACCAAATGAAACACAAGTATCCCCAGTTTTTTGAGAAAAGCGAGACCACTACTGAGACTAAAGCTACTGCGGAATTTCGGGACGAAATTCCGAACCAACGTGGGGATGATGTGACACCCTAGGAAAACCAGGAAACCACGCAACCTAACTAGCTTCCTCAGTGACTACGTGCTAAATTTCGGGACGAAATTTCTTTCAACTTGGGGATGATGTGACAACTCATATTTCAGAACCTTCCTTTGTATATGATGTAACCAGTATGAACATTATGTGATTATGTGATACGTTGGTTTTTATGGAATGTTATGTATTGAATGTGTTATGTGATATGAAATTATAATGTGAATATGTATCCTCGGTCGCACAACACAAACCTAGTCGCACAATATATGGCCGATCACACAAACTTGTTGGGCCGTACACTTTGTCTTTTGTCACACACCACTCTCGGCCCACACTCCATGTATTTGAGACCAAGGGCAACCCAAAGAAGGGTTCGGCCCACTCCTTTTATACGCATACAAGCACCCATGTGTGGGTTTGTTTCTCATAATTTGCAAACACAAGAACACACACAAAAACTTAAGCTCTCTCTCTCTCTTCTCTTGGAAACCCGACGGCAGCCCCCACTCGAAGCTTCCCATCGATCTAACCAACTCATTCAATCATCACGGTTAGTGTTTCACTATTATTTGTTTGTTAGATGATGTTGTGGTTGCTATGATTGTATGTCATAGCTAGGGTTGTTTATATGCATGATGATTGATTCTTGATGTTGTGATAAAGTATGAACACATGATTAAGTGATGTATATTTGGTTGATGTTTCTAAATGATTGAACCGAACCCACATGATGATCATGAGATTAGTGTTGGTCTAGAATTAGGGTTTATGTGATGATGTTCATATGAACCGGTTTGATGATTTAAACGATGGTTGCGTAATGATCTCATAATAAGATGGTTAGTCATGATTCATATGATGATTAGGGTTGCATGTTAGTGTTCAAAATCACTAATTTGATTATGAAATTGAATGTTATGATAGGTGGTGATTATGATTATTTGTAATTAGGGTTCATAAGAATTATTTGGAAAAGGCTTTGATTTAATCGATTGACACCGAAGTTGGAAACTATTAAATCAGTTTTGCAAATTAAATGGAAACAACGAAATTGATCGCATGATTTTAGGAAACATATAACTAACCGCACAAGTCCCTTAATCTCACAAGAGCTGATCGCACAAGCTAGGATTGTATGAGGTACCACTGTTAAAGCACTGTGTATAGCACCGTTATGCGTGATCACACAAGACTGTGCTGATCGCACAATATATTGGGCCGCACAAGAAGCTTCTCTATTTAATACTATTGGGCCGCAAAAGTGGTTTAAGTATTTGATTGTTGGACTGGATGTTTTAAATGGGCCGAGGTATGTTTTGGATCGCACAACATGTTGTGGATCGCACAAGTTTGTGCTGATCGCAAGGCTTCACCTACTAAGTCACACAAGATGTTTGGGCTCGCATAATCTTACCGACCCAATATCTTGAATCACACAAATTGGGTTTATGTGTTTACTTGATCGATATTGTTTAAATGTTTCTATGTGTATGCCATGATCGTTATGTGTACGTAACTTGCTAGTATAAACATACGTGAATTACTTGAACCTAGACCTGACTCGTATGGTAACCATGTTAGGACGTGGTTAACCCAATTAGCTCAAGAGACCTTTCTATTTATCTGCCGAGCTAACCTAAGGTGAGTTCACACTTTCTACAAGGCATGGGATTCCCGGTGGTTTGGGAATGGGTTAACGTTTAACATTGAAACCTGTGTGTTCTTTTTGGGTAGGACACGTACTCCCACCCTCTTAAATGAAGGGTGACAACAATGAAACCTGCGTGTTCTCTTTGGGCAGGACACGTACTCCCACCCTCTTAACTGAAGGGTGACAACATTGAATGACACTAGACAAAACTCTATCATTAAGTCCCTCATTTTTACATCGACTTAATTGCCTTGCCAATTGTGAACAGGTCATTAGTTAAATAGCGCTATTAGGTTTGACAAGCCTCACACCGTGCCGCAGAGGACAGGCGTGGACTAATGGACTTGGGCACTAGTCAATGATGACAGACATTGACGCATGGCACATAAACATAACTACAGTCAGTAGTCGATATGGTAACGGGTCTAGTGGTTAACATGGGGAAGCCCCCACTGGTATGGTTTGGGAAACAAGGAATTAGATAACTCGTGGTTTTTGAAACAACTTATGGTTTTTGGAACGACACTAAAATGGACAACCAACTGTGAACTCGCTCAACATTGTTGTTGATTTGTTGTTACATGACTTGCAGGTCTTTAGGTACTTAGCAGGAGCTTGCATGGGAGGTGTCGTTGTGGAACATGGACCATTGAGCGTTCATGATAAGCTAATGAACTATTAAACTTATGATTTGGGTTTTGAACTTATTGCTCCCGCTGATAACTTAGACATTGTTGAATTGTTTTGACACCAATTATATTGCTTGGGTTGGATTTTTAAATTATTTATTTACATTGTTCAATATGATTGGTAGCTGGATCCTGGTCATGTCACGCCTCCTGCGGTGATACTCCGCTTGTGAATTTTGGGGGTGTGACACCTATGGTGCGTTAACGTAGATCACGGTAAACGAGATATCAGATCTTCATGGGGAATCGCGGATTTGAAGTTAACCAGTGGGATATTTGAAGTTTCTATCAATTGCCGGTTGAGTTTTTATACATTCTTAGATCGAGCAAGCGGAATGCAAGATCGTGGCGCAAAATTAACATATAAAAAACTGAGCTCGGATGCGGTTAAAGTTGAAAAAGAGGATGCTGCAGTGATTAGTTTCAAGTTGGTGATTGTTCGTGAATGTTGCAGTTTAGCAAATCAGAGAAGAGTCGTAAACTGTGCAAAAGACCTGAAGATTAATTCCAGGGGGAATTAGTGCTTTATACTGAAAAAAGCAAACCCGAATCATCAATCAAGGGGGAATCTATTGTCAGATTTTAAGATACCTGATTGAAGTTGCAAAAAAGTTGAAGATTACAGAATATTCAAACACGGCTCAAGGTTCTCAAAGTTTTAAAGACGATTCGACAGTGACAGCCGAGGGGGAATCTGTTGGTGCATATTTCGTACGTCTGCCACTGTGTGAATAGCTAGATAGAGCGTGTGTTGAATATTGTATAGAATAGGAGAAAGTTGGACACGATTTTATATTGTAAAAGTCCATCCGGCCGGATGACCATCCGGACGGATGGACATAGTGTAGGTAGTTGTCTATAAATAGGGACTTGGGGTTCCCATTTGGACAAGCTTTGGTTCCCAGAGGGGACATGTTGTCCAACTGGTCTCGTGGTGCTGTAACTTGTTGAATAATCAATAGAGACCGGATTATAAGTGACTGCTCGGTGTCATATCTATCTTTTACTCCTTTCTTAGTCGTAATAAACGCACCGAACACGTCGAATCGGGACCGAGGCTCCGTCAAACTCGCCTGCTCCTAGATTAGCAGTTGATTCTTGAGTTTTGGTGATAAAAAAGAAAATAAACACATGTTTTAAAACATGGGAAAACCTCCATTTTTAGGGGAAACTATGTCAACATTTTTCTAAAATTTTAACGCTTATAAAATATAAGGTTTTACAAGACTTTTTCTACAAAAATGTTCAAGAATGTTTAACCAAGGTTTTCCCTAATTTTTATACAAAAATACAAGATAAGAATTAGAATTTTCTTCAAGAAATAAAACAAGTATAAATATGTATATTTTTAGGGAAAAATATATATATTTAGTGGTCACCAAATTATGTGCTATGTGTATATTATGTGTAAATATATATTAATGTACATTTAGGAACTTAAAAATACACCAAATACTACCAAGGAGTATAAACACCAAATACACATAAAAATACACAAGGAAATATTTATAAATAATATACACCCATGTATGGACAAAAGTACCAATATATACATATATATTCCTTAACAATTCTATGGACTTTTGACACTTGGACAAATATATATATATTTAGAAAGTAATATATATAATTACTACAATTAATGGAAATTATACAAAAATCGGACAAGTGATAAAATAAATATATATATTTAACAAGCATGATAATATATATATATATATATATATATATATATATATATATATAGGGGAAGGTTCATTTGAGAAGAAAATTTTATTGAGAAGAAAAAGAATAAAAGGGTATAATTGTAAAACATTAAATAGTTTTTTTTCTCATCACATTTATTATTATGTTTGACTAATTAATTAGTCATTAAGACTATAATCCTTCACACTAAATATTTTTGCCTACACACATCAAAAGTTATCCTACACATTTCGAAATTTATCCTACACATATTGAAATTTATCCTACACAACTCGTAATTTATCCTACACGCCTCGTATTTATCCTACACTTTAAATGAATTTTTATTTTTATTTTTTTGTGAAAAATATATATATCTTAAAACTAAGTTACAAATTTAATATAGTTAGTTATTAAAGATGAAACTACCAATTAATGATGTATGTAAGTTTACTAATATACCCTTATAGTTACATTAAGTACAAATATTAAATGAAGTCTAATGAAGCATTCCTATTGGTTGAAATTTCTTCTTTTTTCTTCTTACAAAGAATTTCTTCTCATTTGAACCCTCCACTATATATATGCATAACATTCCATTCATATTGTCCAAAAGGAACATTAAAAGCTGTCTTATATCTATCCTTTTGATCTATCTGGATTTGCCAATATCCTGATTTTAAATCAAATTTTGAAAATATTAGTGCGTCATATAACCTATGTAGTACGTCTTTCTTGTTTGGAATTGGATACCTTATCCACTTTAAAACTCTGTTCAAAGGTTTATAGTTTATAACTAGTCTTGGAACACCTCTTTCTTGTTTCGAATGTTTGTTCACATAAAAAAAAGTACATGACCATGGAGACTTGGATGGATTTATTAATCCCTTTTGTTGAAGAGAGGCTATTTCCTTTTTGCATAATTCTAAATATTCAGAATTCATTTGACAAGGCCTTGCCTTAGTTGGAACATTACTCTCCTGAAAATCCTTTTCATAAGGAAGAGAGACTATATGCTGTTTCCTATTCCAAAAAGCATTTGGATGATCATTACATATTTCATTATTAAATTGGTTCTTTATTAATTTAATTTTTGATATGAGTTTTGGATTTTTTAAATTATCTTCTATTGTATGTATATTGATTTCTTCTTTGAGAAAATTTATTTGATTTATCTTTGCCTGTTTTAAGATTTCATTTATCATTTTTTCAATAGGTTGAGTTATAAACTTAAAATGAAGATTTTTCCCCTTATAAGTTGCTGAAAACCCTTTGTGGTCAACTTCTCTTAAAGGAAATATCTTGTGTAAAAAAGGGGTTCCTAAAATAGCTTCATTTGAAATGTTTTTAACAAGGACAAATGAAGTGGGAACACATTCCCCGTTATTACAAATTTTTACATTGGGAAGTTTATATTTAAATCCCATATCCTTTTTATCAACTGCTTTTAAAACCTGTGTAGTTTTTTTAAGATATTTTGTAGGAATAAGACCTTCTCTTAAGCAATTTAAATATGCTCCCAAGTCTATAAGAGCAATAAAATCCTTTTGAAAACTGTTTTCGATTAGCAAGGTTATTTTTACTAACCATTTTTGAGAAATAATAATTTCCATAGCTTGCAAATATTCCTCATTTGTATTAATTTCTTTACCTTCTTTATTATCATCCTTTTTAAATAATTGTGCCCATGTAGAAGGTTTTGACGAGGTTTCTTCTATATTTGATATTTCAGCATGTTTTTCAAGATTTAATATTCTTTTTTCAAAATCGAAATTTTGTTTTCTTAAATTTTTTATTTCTCTTTTTAATCTTATAATCTCAACCTTCAAATTCTCAGGGGTTGAAGAGGATTTTTCTTTTTTATTATTTAATAGGTTATGAACATATTTCATCGAATAAGGACCTTCTGGTTCTTCAATACTATTTTCTTCCTTTTTATTTTCTTGGTATATCATATCAAGTATTTTGATTTTTTCTTCAGGATTTTTTTACTCTTTTAAGAACATCTTCCAAAGTCTTACTATTCGAGACATTAATCTCACTACTTTCTCCTGTAACAATATCATTATCCTGAAATTGAGATATGATTCTATAAATCATGTCATCGTTTTTTCTTCTTTACAGCAATTTTCACAATCCTCAGAATTTGAAGTTGGATCGGAATCATAATCGGTAGATTCTTCCGATTCAAAGATTTTATATAATTGATTTTTGGTTTCTTCTTCAATATTTAGATTATTAATTTTCTTTTTTATATTTCTTCTTTGGTAGCATTTATTTGCATGTGACCTTTCTTTTTACATATATAACATGTCGGTGTCCAATTTTCTTTTCTAGTTTGCTTTCTCTTATAACGTTTTTCTCTTCTTTTCTGGAAATATTTATCCCTAGAAGATTTCTTATAATTTTCTCTTCCTTTTGTTTCTTTAGTACATTCCATACCAAATTGTTCACAGAATTGACCAAATTGTCTTTTTTCTGTTAAATTATGTTTTTTAATTTGGTGGTTTAGTCCTAATTCGTTGCATAGAGCTAATCCTTCTTGAACGCAGACGCCTATAAGCCTGCCATAGGTATAATTATCATATAAAATCTGAACATTATCTCCTCTAAGAGTTTTTCTAACTCTTTCTGCAAATAGAGGAGGAAGTCCATCAATAAATTTTGATTTCCAATGAGAACTATTATTTTCTGGGAGCTCATAAACTCTGCTTAAGAAAAAATCCTTATACCATCTAAATGATGTTAAAGTGTTTCATCTTAGGCCATTTAATAATGTTCTTATTGTTTCAGAATTATCTGACCATCTTCCAGTAAAATGTTCTATAATTGTAACTATCAAAGTGTAGACAGCATCAGAGATATCTCTTTCATTTTCCTTTTTAACATGACTGTAAATTTGAGCTTGATTTTCTGGTTTTATATAATTATCCCAC